>SJYV01021496.1:1098852-1123627 GCA_006410875.1 Neotragus pygmaeus | reverse complement strand
TTTTTTTTTTTTTTTTTTGCTGCCAATAAAATTCAGGCAGGCCGCTCTTCTCTACGAATCTGGGGTCCCTCCCTGGCTCTAGAGTCCAGTGCCCCTGGAGGCACTGAGACCGGAGCTCCCTGACCAGAGGTGCAGAGTCCACCTCGGAGATCCCCTCAGATGGCTGCCATGCTCTGAGCTCCACCATCACCACGTATCTCTGTTCAGCAAGAGGTGGTTGAAATGAGGCTGAAGACTTAAGAGGGAATCGAAGATTGCTTCTTCTCTTTAAATGTATTTGTTTTTGGCTGAGCTGGGTCTTCATTGCTGCAAGGGCGTTTTTCTAGCTGGGGAGCGCAGGGCCTGCTCTCTGGCTGTGGTGCACGAGCTTCTCACCGTTGGCTTCTCTTGCTGTGGAGCGTGGGCTCTAGGCATTCGGGCTCCGGTAGCTGCAGCGCCCTTGCTCCGGGGCCCAGGCTCAGTAGCTGTGGCCCATGGGCTTCCTTGCTCCGGGGCATGTGAGATCTTCCCAGATCAGGAATCGAACCTGCGCCCGCGCCGCCTGCATGGGCAGGCAGATTCGTTACCACTGAGCCACCAGGGAAGCCCCGAAGATTGCTTCTTGAACGATGAGAAGGAAGAAGAGGATCATTGAAGGCTCTAGAAAGAAATCTCGCATTTTTCCTAGAATCAGCTCTGGCGGGGGCCTAAGAGAAGGCAAGGGGTGAGGAGGAGGGGGATGAAGGAGGGGCAGAGACAGGCGATGAGGGAGCACCAGGGTCAACGCCGGCCTGCAGGGGCACTGGGCGTGAGGCTGGGCGGGTGGTGAGGGGGACATACTGGGGCTCAGGGCTGAGTCGCTGTTTGAGAGCAGCCGAGGGCACCGGAGTCTCTGATGCTTTCCCTGGGCTGGGACTAGGGGCCTCTGGTTTTTAGGTTTTTAGCATGTGCGTTTGAGAGAGTCCTTTCCTGGGACTCCCTGTTTTTAGGGAAACTCCCTCCCTGTTTTTAGGGAAACTCTGGAGGGCTCCTCTGTTTGTAGCATGTAGGAATAAGTCAGGAGGGTCAGAAACAGAGGGTGCGGAAGTGCCAACGGGAGAGTGGAGGCTATCCTTGCTGTTGCTGGTAAACAGGGCCAGGGAGGCCCTTCCAAAGGACTGGTTGCCACTTGGAGCTCCAGCTGTGAGGTCATCTTTGAACCTGCAATGTGGCTCGGCAGACAGCCACCGCTGCCTTACCCGGCGGGACCCTGAAGGGGACTCAGAGGGAGAGAAGGGCAGGTCTGCGCTCCATCCCAGAGGTTTCCTTGGTTGTTGGTGGGAATGATGCAGACAGTGATGAGAGGTTGTGGAGTGTGACCTTGATCTTGGCGCCTGAGAGACTGAGCTTCCAGTCTCAGACCTGCCACTCACTACTTGCAAGGATTGTGAAAAGTTACTGAGACTCCCTGCCTCAGTTTCCTCATCTGTAAGTGGGAATAGGACTCTTGGGAGAATTAGTTAATACAAATAAAAGTCCCTAGTGTAATACCTAGCCCACAGTCAGTGCTCAGTATTAATTACCCATGATTATTGTTACCTGAGCCTGTTATGTCATCCGTCAGATGGGATGATGCCATCTGTGTCGTAGTGCTGTTGTAACAGTTAAATGAGTTAATTAACTGTGAATTAATCTGCCAGTGGGTAGTATGTAACAATGCTCAGAGTGAACTGATTGAAAATAAGACTTACACCAAACCATCTGCATGTAAAAGCAGTGGCTGAGCAGGCGAACTAGCTAACATTTTTCAAAAGTTCATTTAAGAGTCTTGTCAGAGAAAACTGCCGCTGGGGGCTGTGGCTCACTCCCCGCTGGAATACCCCACTGCTGTTTTAGGCTACTGCACCAGTTTCTTATTGCTGCTGGAACATATTAACTACAAACAGTGCTTAGAGCAGCACAGATTTATTGTCCTTCAGTTCTGCAGGTCAGAAGTCTGAAATGGGTCTCACTGGGCTAACATCAAGGTGTCGGCAAGGCTGTGTTCTTTCTGGAGGCTCCGGGGGAAATCTGTTCTCTTGCCTTTTCTGGCTTCTGAAAGCTGCCTGTGTTTCTTGGCTCCTGGACTTTTGTTCCATCTTCGAAGCATAGCAGCTTCCAGTTCTCCCCTTCCTGCCCCCTCCTCTCCCCTTCCTCTCCCTCCCCTCTTCTCTCTCTTATAAAGACCCTTGCACTTACTTTGGGCCAACTTGGATAATCCTGGCTACTTTTGCCACAAAAGGCAACAACATATTCACAGATTCTGGGATGATTAGGTCATAGACATCTTTGGGGGCATTATTCTAATAAACAGTTACTATTAGAGAAAATGATGTCGATCAAAGGATTTTATCTCATTTCTGTTTAGGGCGTATCCCGACACCTTCCCAGTTTGGTGAGTTGGTTTTCACTTGTCTAAAAGATGAGACGCTCAAGACCACAGGGGTCAAGGCTAAGGGTCAAATTTTTTGCGAGCCCTGGGTTTCTTCAAATGTAATTCTCAAGTTGCTAATTTCAGTTTCTCCCTTTCCGTGACAAACCTTAACACTGGCCCCTCAGACTGGTCTCCTTTTCTCCATCAACAGTGTTTTCTGATTTTTCTAATTCCTTTCCTTCTCCATTTCAGTGAAACATAAAGAATGCCCCCATCCCCCGAGATCTCCTCTGAGAATATCACCACCTTTCTGAGATTCCCTAGACAAGGTCTGTATTAGTTTTCCATTGATGCTGTAGTAATTTACGACAGACTCAGTGACATAAAACAAGTTTATGCAACCTATATGTCCACTGACAGGTGAATGGATAAAGAAGATGTGGTATATCTAGCTGAATTACTCAGCTATAAGAAAGAATGAAATAATGCCAATTTCAGCATCATGGATGGACCTAGAGGTTATCATACTAAGTGAAGTAAGTCAGACAGAGGATACATATCATATGATATCACTTCTATGTGGAATCTCAAAACATGATACAAATGATACAAAACAGACATAGATTCAGAGGCAGGAAATAAACTTATGGTTACCAAAGGGGACAATGGGTGAGTGGGGAGAGGTAAATTAGGAATAATGCACACACTAATAAATATAACCTAGGTGAATGCCAAGGATCTACTGTATAGCACAGGGGTCAATACTCAATATTTCATAATAACATATAATGGAAAAATCTGAAAGAGAATGCTACTGCTACTGCTAAGTCACTTCAGTCATGTCCGACTCTGTGTGACCACATCGATGGCAGCCCGCCAGGCTCCCCCGTCCCTGGGACTCTCCAGGCAAGAACTCCGGAGTGGGTTGCCATTTCCTTCTCCAATGCAGGAAAGTGAAAAGTGAAAGTNCTCTTTGCGACCCCATGGACTGTAGCCTACCAGGCTTCTCTGTCCATGGGATTTTCCAGGCAAGGATACTAGACTGGTTGTCCATTTCCTTCTCCAGGGGATCTTCCTGACCCAGGAATTGAACCTGGGTCTCCCAACATTGCAGGCAGATGCTTTACCCTCTGAGCCACCACGGAAGCCCTGGTGGGGTCTATTTATTTTTCTTTATAGTCTATTTCTTCATAGATGACTCCCAAATTCAGTTTTAACCCTGACATCTCCTGAGCTTCAACAATAAGAAAACGAGCTGTCCTGCCATCACCTCAGTGTCCCTAGAGCTAAACTCATTCTTTCCCACTTCGTTCCTGATTCAGCTGTCTTAAACAATAAGGAAAATGTATTGTCTCATGTAACAAAAGATCTAGAGGTAGGTAGCTCAAAGGTTTGTTCATTTAACAGCTCAGTGACCTTCTTAGGTACTCAAATTCTTTCCATATTTCTGCTCTGACTACCTAAGGCCAATGCCCCTGATACTTACAGAATGGCTGCCATAATTCCAGCTGGCACATGCGTGCACATAATGTCCAATGGAAGTAGAGAGACTGTTTCTTCCCACGTGTCTCTTAGTTAGCAGGGAAAACCTGTCTCAGAAGACGGTAAGCAGACTTCTCACACTCTCCCACATCTGAACCAGTCACCAGCGGGGAGTAAGAAGCCATCGTGAGTTACTTAATCATGATTTCCCTCTGTGGCTGAGAATTGAAATCCCACCATCCTCAACAAGCACATTTAGAGTTAGGTGAATCCCTGGGCAAAAATTGGGGTTCTCTTAGAGGAGGGAAAATAGATGTTGAGAGGACAAACAATGGTGTTTGACACAGATGGGTAATAAGGAAAATGTATCAGGAAAAGCCAGGTCAGGCTGTGGTAACAAGTGATTCCAAAGTGGCTTACAACAATGAAGTTTTATTTCTTGAAACAGCGAACATGCCCATAACAGATCAGTTTGGCGTGTTTGAGGTTGTCTTCATGCCAGGACTCAGACCGATCGATAGAGTAAGCTTTTCAAAAAAAATCATTGTATTTATTTACTCAGCGTTTTTGGCTCTGCTGGATCTTCAGTTCTCTGCGGTCTCTTCTCTAGTTGCTGGGAGCGAGGGCTACTCTCTAGTTGTGGTGCGTGGACTTATTGCGGTGGCGTCACTTGTTGCGGAGCACAGGCTAGAGAGCACATGGGCTTCAGGAGTTACATACAGCACATGAGCTCAGTAGTTGCGGTTCCCAGGCTCAACAGTTGTAGCACACGGTCTTAGTTGCTCCACCGCATGTGGGATCTTCCCGGATCAGGGACCAAACCCATGTCTTCTGCATTGGCAGGCAGACTCTTTTCTACTCAGCCACCAGGGAAGCCCTAGAGTAAGCTTTATCTGGAACAATGTTGGTCTCATGAAAAGGGGAAAATGATGATAGTGAATCACGTGCTGATTCTTGATACTTCTGCCCGGCACTTTTACATGTTAGAGCTCATGTTTTGTTGGTCATAACAAGTTCACCTGGTCAAATCTGACATCAGTAGGGACCAAGTCTAAGGTTAGGGAAGTATGATCCTTTCCTGGAAAGAGCAGCAAATATTTGTAAAAAAGAAACAAAACTGTGACCAACAATGTGGACTGCCACACTCAAGGATGAGAAACAGCCAAATCCTACTCTGCTGGTCATCTCTCCTCGCTTTAGAGTCCCCAAGGGAACTATACAGAAGAAAGAAATTGGAATAGGAACCAAAGGATCGTTTTCTTCATAGCTGAGCTAGCACCCAATAACCTCCAGAGAAGAACTCTGCCAAAAGACTGAATCACATGGCTTAGGTTTCAGGCTGAAGTGAAGTTTCATAATTCCCTGCTCCACCTCCACCCTCTAGATTTGAGGACTGTCATGTGTAAGCATGCCTGCAGAAAGAGAGGAGAAAATGATCAGGTATGCTAGCAGACTGGCTTTACTCATCCAGGTGTGCATCAAATAGAAAGTGGACTGGTCCTACTTGGAGCAAGAGCAGCCCTCCGGACCATGTGACTCCTCAAAATAAAGTGACCCCAACCACTGGTGAAATGTGGACTCGTTACTGCTCTGACCAATCAGGTTAATAATTTCTTCCTTTTGAAGTTAACTAGTCACAGGGTAGCAGAGAAGGCAATGGCACCCCACTCCAGTACTCTTGCCTGGAGAATCCCATGGATGGAGGAGCCCGGAAGGCTGCAGTCCACGGGGTTGCTGAGGGTTGGACACGACTGAGCAACTTCACTTTGACTTTTCACTTTCATGCATTGGAGAAGGAAATGGCAACCCACTCCAGTGTTCTTGCCTGGAGAATCCCAGGGGCGTGGGAGCCTGGTGGGCTGCCGTCTATGGGGTCACACAGAGTCGGACACGACTGAAGCAACTTAGCAGCAGCAGCAGCAGTTACAGGGTAGGGCAGAGGAAAAGGGAATTCCTTCTTGTTCTCACATTCTCACTTTTGTTTTCTCTTAACCATTAGGAAGAGGAGTAAACAAATGAGTATTTGCTGTCTATTTGTCTCCTCATCTAGACTGTAAGCCTCTCAGGAACAAAGGTCAATGCATTGCACTTCATGGTTCCACATGCGGTAGGTACTCAAGTTTATGCTGATGAAGTTACAGCTGTCGTGTGAGAGACATCAATGCGATTTCAGGTGACAAAATTGTGGTCAGTTACAGATGTACTAGGTTTTTGTGACCTGGGATTCTGGAGCCCTATTTCTTGTCTTACTTCCAACCTTTACTATATACTGGCACAAAAGGATACTGAAATGTGGGTCTGCACAGTGGAAAGAAAGTGAAAGTCTTCATCAATTTTACATGTGACCCCAAACAGATTGATATGCCAAGTTAGAAGATTTAATTGACCTCAATAAATTAGAGAAATGATCATCAGTAGCAGGTTAAAAAGATAAATGGAAAGTAGGACACTGAAAGGACAAAAGAAGCATCTCACACTCAGGTTCCAGAGAGAAAAAACTGGCCACACAAAGAATGTGTCCAAGAAGACCTGGTAGACGTGGCAGACCAGTAACAGAACGAGTAGAAAATGGCAGTAGCTTCCCTGGTGGCTGAGACGGTAAAGAATCTGCCTGCAGTGTGGGACCTGGCTTGATCCTTGGGTTGGGAAGGTCCCCTGGAGAAGGGAATGGCTACCCACTCCAGTATTCTTACCTGGAGCATTCCATGGATAGAGGTGTCTGGCTGGCTACCATCTATGGGGTTGCAAAGAGTAGGACACAAGTAAGTGACTAAGACTTTCTTTCTTTCATGTTAACAGAAGTCGATGAAACCAAATTCATCTTCTTTCCCTGGGACCTAGCATGGTGCCTGGCATAGAGTGGACATTGGTAAGCAGTTACTGGGAAAAAAATGTATGGCTTTGGTCAGATTGTTCATGATATTCCATTCCTCTGCAAAGCCTTTGCATGACCAATGCCTCTTTACTCTTCAAGACCCAGCTCAGATGCAACTCTTCCATGTGATCTTTCCTAAAATTCACCCTACGCTCACCTAGAAGAAAAGTGCTCCAGTTCCAAATCCTCATAAGCAATTAATAACTGCTAGCTTACATTAATTAGAGTTAATATGTATTTAATTATAATTATAAAATATGATTAATTTTATTCTAGTCATGGGCTCTCAGTAATTATTGGGTGAATGGTAAGTCTCAGATTATGACAATCCAATATACATAATTTCAAAAGTATTGACTTGATAACTAAAGAAAAGTGTCTCAGATTCTAGAACTGTTCACCACTGGCACTGACTCTCACTTTTCTTGGTCTAGTAATCCAGATGTCAGCTTTTCCCACATCCTCCATTCAAGCTCCCACCCACTTATTCCTTCTTCCACCAGGGTCTTAAGGAATAAGGCAGAATTTACTGAAGGGGACACATGATGTACACCATGTAAACTGTAGCAATTCACTTGAAAATTGCCTACAACATACCTATTTTTCCCAGAGTACTCTCTGCTTCTGCCACTAGGGATCTTTTTCCACCCTACTCCCCAACCTCCCAGAGCCCTAGGCAGATTCCTCAACCTTTTATTATTGGGAGAAATGCATTTTATCCCAGTTTCTACTTCCAGACTTGCGCTCCTGACAAGTTACTTGTTTATAGGCCTTTCAATTAGCAGACCCATCTTCTTCAAGAAATAGAGTGGGGTTACAAATAAATTTTCCCCATTGCAAATATGGTTAATACAAAATGACTAAGTGGGGTTAGTCAATGAGGTCTTCATTAGAAGCTTATTGGAATCAACTTTTTTTTTTCTTTTTAATCAGCTTTGAAGATGAGAATAGATACAGCTTTGCAGGGCAGAGTGCAAGGAAAACATTCAGGTGGTAGCTAGCAGCTGTCATGCTATGGATGAACTGGGTTCTCCGAATCAGGGAGTTTAAGGTTTTCAAGGGGCTTTCCCTATCTCTCTTGAGACAAGGCTGCGTATTTGCTTATCTTGTTCTTGGCTAGCCCTAGTCTCACTCAGCTATAATCATTAAAGATAGATGTTTGTTGTCTCAGCCTTTTCTAGATCCTTCATTTCTGACAAGTCAAGAATTATGTTAGAAGCCTCAGCACTCTCTTTGCTTCCCTCTCTTGTTAGGATACAGGCTATACTACTGTAACAAAGACCCCAAAGACAGTGACTCTACAAGAAATGTGTTTCTCCTTCACTTAATAGTCCAGTAAGGTGATATCCAGGATGAAGTAGCTCTTCTCTCCTTGTTCTGCCTGGGATCCAGGTTGCTTTCATCGTAGTGCACTCCCTGCTCCAGGGCGGTCATTGTTGGCATGTTTGAGACTGGCTTTATTAACTGCACCTGTATTTCAGACCTCTGGAAGGTGAGGGTAAAGAAAAAGTGGAGACAAGTAGTTTCCTCTTAATGTTGTAAATGAACAATAAACTCCTAACTTCCATTTACATCCCAAGAACTTGGTCACATGGTGACATCGACTGCAAGGGAGACTGGAATATATTCCTTAATTGGACAGATATGTGGCCATCTAAAACTCAGTGGAGGAGGAGGGGAAAGTGCAAAGTGTTAGTTCCTCATTCGTGTTTGACTCTTTGTGACCCCGTGGACTGTGTAGCCCGTCAGGCTCCTCTGTCAATGGAATTCTCCAGGCAAGAATACTGGAGTGGGTAGCCATTCCTTTCTCTAGGGTGTTGAACCTGGGTCTCCTGCATTGCAGGCAGATTCTTAACCATCTGAACCACCAAGGAAGCCTTGCGTGTCTATTACTAAGAGGAAGAGGAGCACTGGAGGTGGGGATTATGGTCAGGTTCCAACATACCTCCCCATCCCTGCATGAGATAAACTTCTTAGCAGGGCGCAAGTGACCCGTTAGACCTTTGGCTTTCCTGTGATAATATCAAATTACTTGAACTGCCCTGAATATGCTTTTGTGTGTCTAACCTACATGGTTTTTCATGGTAAATCTTGCTCATGTTTCTTTGCCTGCTACAACCAGCTCAAGCAGCATCTTTTCCAAGAAGTCCTCCTAAACCTTACATTGTTTGGCATAAGTGAACCTCCTTTGTGTTCTCATAACAAGCTATGCATTCTTCTCCTCTCCTGTCCAATTCCCCCACTATCTACACAAGTTTGAAATCACTTCTTTATGATTCTGTCTCCATCTAGACTGTAAGCAACTTGAGAGCAAATATGCTATGTCTCAGTCTCATTTATATCCTTAGCACCTAATTGAGCTAAATTCCTTTTACCTGCCAGGTAAAATAAATTGCACATTCGCCTGATCCTTGCATGTCCACTGAGTTGTAGCTTTCATCCATAATGGCCAAGCTGTGTAAGTGGGCATATTTTTCCATTTGAGTGGAAGCACTAGCCTGAAACCCCTGCTGGTCTAAGATACCAATCCTCCTATATTTTGGGAATTCCTACCTTTGGAGGCCCAAAGACCTGTTTTGTTACTGCTTAGGGGCCGACTGCTAACACAGAACCAGGGCCGTGACAGCCACGGCTAGGTTACTTTCTCCCATTTCTACTCCTAGAGTGGGCTCTGGATATTTGCCCCTTATCACTGGTTCATCCTGCTAAGACTTTATTATGCCTGACCTATGAATAAATTTGTCCATGTTAGGATTAATAAGTGTCATTGATACCTTCTGTTTGAAGCTAACTGGTCCAAGATGGGAATAGAGTCTCAGCTTTGTGACATATCACTGAAACAAAATGCAATCTGTACAGACTTTATTTAGTTGAAGATATTTATTTGTATATCTTTAAATATATGTGTCTTTAAAATATGAATATCTGAGTATGCAAAATCAATATATTGAGAGGGATACTCATTTGGTAAATGTTCTTTATGTTCCAAAAGGCTTGACCAGAAAGATCTTAGGATTTAATCTCTCTCTCTTTTTTTTTTTTTTTGGTGTAATTTTGTTATTGTTCAGTGACGCAGCTTGTGGGCTTTCCTGGAAAATGTTCTATGCACACTTGAAAAGAATGTGTATTCTGTTGCTTTTGGATGGAAATTTCTGGAGATATTTAATAAGTCTATCAGTTCTAATGTGTCATTTAAGTTCAATGTTTCCTTATTGATTTCTCTGTCCATTGATGTAAGTGGGTGTTAAAAGTCCCCTAGTTTTATTACGTTACTGTCAATTTCTCTTTATGTTTGTTAATATTTGCTATGTATCTTGGTGTTCCGATGTGGAGTGAATGTGTGTTTACAGTTGTTATATCTTCTTGTTGGGTTGATTGCTTTACCATTACGTAATGTCCCTCTTTGTCTCTTGTTCTCGTCTTTGTTCTAAAGTCTGTTTTATCTGATATCAGGATTGGTCCCCAGATTTCTTTTTGTTTCCATTTTCATGGAATATATTTTCCATCCTCTCAGTTTTCGGTCTTTGTGTGTCTTTAGATCTGAAGCGAGTCTCTTGTAGGCAGCATATACGTTGGTCTTGTTTTTATCCATTCAGCCACTCTGTGTCTTTTGATTGGAGCATTTAATCCATTTAAATATCATTATTGAAGGACTCCTTATTGCCTAATTCAGACTTAAATTGAAGACAGTGGGGAAAACCACTAGACCATTCAGGTAAGGCCTAAATCAAATCCCTGATGACTATACAGTGGAAGTGAGAAATAGATTTAAGGAACTAGATCTGATGGAAAGAATGCCTGATGAACTATGGATGGAGGGTGTTCATAACATTGTACAGGAGACAGGAATCAAGACAATTCCCAAGAAAAAGAAATGCAAAAAAGGAAAATGGCTGTCTGGAGAGGCCTTACAATGGCTGTGAAAAGAAGAGAAGCAAAAAGCAAAGGAGAAAAGAAAAAATACGCCCATTTGAATGCAGAGTTCCAAAGAATAGCACAGAGAGATAAGAAAGCCTTCCTCAGCGATCAATGCAAAGAAATAGAGGAAAACAACAGAAAGACTAGAGATCTCTTCAAGGAAATTAGAGATAACAAGGGAACATTTCACGCAAAGATGGGCTCAATAAAGGACAGAAATGGTATGGACCTAACAGAAGCAGAAGATATTAAGAAGAGGTGGCAAGAATACACAGGAGAACTATACAAGAAAGATCTTCACAACCCAGATAATCACAATGGTGTGATCACTCACACTCACCCTGAGCCAGACATCCTGGAATGTGAAGTCAAGTGGACCTTAGGAAGCATCACTATAAACAAAACTGGTGGAGGTGATGGAATTCCAGTGGAGCTATTTCAAATGCTGAAAGATGATGCTGTGAAGGTGCTGCACTCAATATGTCAGCACATTTGGAAAACTCAGCAGTGGCCACAGGACTGGAAAAGGACAGTTTTCATTCCAATCCCAAACAAAGGCAATGCCAAAGAGTGCTCAAACTACCATACAATTGCACTCATCTCACACACTAATAAAGTAATGCTCAAAATTCTCCAAGCCAAGCTTCAGCAATACGTGAACCATGAACTTCCAGATGTTCAAGATGGCTTTAGAAAAGGCAGAGGAACCAGAGATCAAATTGCCAACATGTGTTGGATCATCGAAAAGGCAAGAGTTCCAGAAAAACATCTATTTCTGCTTTATTGACTATGCCAAAGCCTTTGACTGTGTGGATCACAATGAACTGTGGAAAATTCTGAAAGAGATGGGAATCCCAGACCACCTGACCTGTATGCAGGTCAGGAAGCAACAGTTAGAACTGGACATGGAACAACAGACTGGTTCCAAATAAGAAAAGGAGTACATCAAGGCTGTATATTGTCACCTTGCTTATTTAACTTATATGCAGAGTACATCATGAGAAACGCTGAGCTGGAAGAAGCACAAGCTGAAATCAAGATTGCCAGGAGATAGGTCAATAACCTCAGATATGCAGATGACACCACCCTCATGGCAGAAAGTGAAGAAGAACTAAAGAGCCTCTTGATGAAAGTGAAAGTGGAGAGTGAAAAAGCTGGCTTAAAGCTCAACATTCAGAAAACAAAGATCATGGCATCTGGTCCCATCACTTCATGGCAAATAGATGAGGAAACAATGGTTGACTTTATTTTTGGGGGGCTCCAAAATCACTGCAGATGTTGATTGCAGCCAGGAAATTAAAAGACACTTACTCCTTGGAAGGAAAGTTATGACCATCTAGACAGCATATTAAAAAGCAGAGACATTACTTTGTCAACAAAGGCTATGGTTTTTCCAGTGGTCATGTATGGATGTGAGAGTTGGACTATAAAGAAAGCTGAGCACAGAAGAATTGATGTTTTTGAACTGTGGTGTTGGAGAAGACTCTTGAGAGTCCCTTGGCCTGCAAGGAGATCCAACCAGTCCATTCTAAAGGAGATCAGTCCTGGATGGGATTGGAAGGACTGACGTTGAAGCTGAAACTCCAATACTTTGGCCTCCTGATGTGAAGAGCTGACTCATTTGAAAAGACCCTGATTCTGGGAGAGATTGAGGGCAGGAGGAGAAGGGGATGACAGAGGATGAGATGGTTGGATGGCATCACTGACTCGATGGACATGGGTTTGGGTGAACTCCGGGAGTTGGTGATGGACAGGGAGGCCTGGCATGCTGCGGTTCATGGGGTCACAAAGAGTCAGACACAACTGAGCGACTGAACTGATTGTTGGTGTCCCTATTGTTTTGTTAACGGTTTTCTGTTTTTCTAGGTCTTTTTTGTTCCTATCTTCTTGTTTTACGCTCTTCCCGTTTAATATGATGACTATGGTCTTCAGTGCCATGTTTGGATTTCTTTCTCCTTTTTTATGTGTATCTATCATAGATTTTTGAGTTGTGGTTACCATGCTTCCCAGGTGGTACTAGTGGTAAAGAACCTGCCTGCCAGTATAGGAGATGTAAGAGACACAGTTTCGATTTCTGGGTTGTGGAGATCCCTCTGGAAGAGGGCATGGTAATCCATTCCAGTATTCTTGCCTGGAAAATCCCATGGAGGTGCCTGGTGGGCTACAGTCTATAGGGTCACACAGTCAGACCCGACTGAAGCAACTTAGCATGCACGCATGCATGTGGTATATAACAACCTATATATATGTGATTGTTTTATGTTGATAATCTCTTAAATTCGAATGCATTCTAACAGCCCTGCATTTTTACCCCTGACCCCATGTTTAATATTTTTATTTCATATTTTACATCTTTTGATTGTATATTCCTGAACTACTTATTGTGGTTATACATGATTTTACTACTTTTGTCTTAATCTTCTGACTAGCTCTATAATTGGTTAATCTACTGCCTTTACTGTATATTTGTCTTTGTCAATGAGATTTTTTTCCTTTTGTAATTTTCACATTTCTAGTTTTAGTTTTCTCATTTGCACTTAGAGAAGTTCCTTTAACATTTCTTGTAAAACCAGTTTAGTGATGTGGAACTCTTATAACTTTTGCTTGTCTGTAAAACTCTTTATCTCACTTTCAAATCTGAGTGATAGCCTTGCTAGGTAGAGTATCTCTGGCTGTATCTTTTCCCCTTTCATCATTTTGAATATAATGTGCCACTCCTTACTTACCTACAAAGTTTCTGCTGAAAAGGATTGGGTAGTCTTATGGGAATTCCTTTATATGTAGCTAGTTGCTTTTCCCTTGCTGCTTTTTAACATTCTCTCTTTATCTTTATTTTTGCCATGTTAATTACATGATGTTTTGGTGTGGATCTCTGGATTCTTCTTACTTAGGACTCCCTTTGATTCTGGACCTGAATATCTGCTTCCTTTCTGAGGTTGGAAGTTCTCAACTATTATCTTTTCAAATAATTTCTATGTCCCTTTCTCTCTCTCTTCTCCTTCTGGGACCCCTATAATGTGAATGTTAATATGTATACTTGATGTTTTCTCAGAAGTTTCTTAAACTGTTCTTTTTAAAATTCTGTTTGTTGGTTTTTTTCTGTTCAGCTTGGGTGATTTCCATTACTCTGTCTTCTTTTTACTCTTCCAGTCCTGTGTATTATCTAATCTACTGTTGTTTCCTCCTGGTGTATTTTTTATTTGAATTATGTATACTTTGTGTCTGTTTGGTTCTTCTTTGTATTTTATTAACTCTTTGTTAACCTTTCCACTATGTTCATCCATTCTCCTCCCAAGTTCATTGAGCATCTTTATGATCATCACCTTGAACTGAACTTTTTATTGGGTGGATTGCTTGTCTCCACTTCATTTAGTTCTTCTGGGATTTTATCTTATTCCTTCACTTGGAATATAGTCTTTGTCACCTCATTTTGCCTAACTCTCTGTTTTTATGTCTAAGTATTAGGTAGGTTGGTTTTCTTTCCAATCTTGAAGTGACCTTTTGTAGGAGACGTCCTTTGCGGCACTGCTCCTGTGGTCACCATGCTCTAGGGGTGCCCTCTCTGTGGGCTGTGTTAAAGGGTCAACTCTGTGTGTGTGTATGTACTTAGTCACTCAGTTGTGTCCAGCTTTCTGCAGCCCCATGGACTGTAGCCCCCCAGGATCCTCTGTCCATGGAATTTTCCAGGCATGAATACTGGAGCGGGTTGCCTTCTCCAGAGTATCTTCCTGACCCAGGAATTGATCCTGCATGTCTTTGCATCTCCTGCATTATCAGGTGGATTACCATTAGTGCCACCCGAGAAGCCCTAAAAGGGTCAACTACTGTGGGCATATTGGTAAGTGCCATATTGGGCATATTGGTCCTGCTTCATGCAGAGGCTGCCAGCCCACTGCTAGGCAGGGCTGGGTCCTGGGGCATCTGCTTGTGTAGACCCCCAGGACTGATGCCAATTGGCTGGTAGGCAAGTGCTAATGGGGGGGGAGAGGCCTCCAAAATTGTGCTTGCCAGCACCAGTATCTTAATGGTAGGATGACCTCCCCAAATGGCTACCACCAACATTTCTGTCCTAGGGAAAGTCACAGTTGCTCCCTGCTTCTCCTGGAGGCTCTCCAAGACCAGAACTTTGGTCTGACCCAGGCTCCTTTCAAATTGGTGCCTCTATACTAAATCTCAGAGCATCAGACTTTGTGGGAGCCCTTTAAAAGTGGAACCTGTATTTCCCACAACCCTCTGACTCTCTCATATTCGAGCCTCCTTTAAAGCCAGATGTTCTAGGGGCTCATCACCCCAGTGTAGGACCCCAGATCTGGAGAACCTGGTGTGGGGCTTGCTTCCCGTGTTCCTTGGGAAGAATCTCTGCAATTGGGATTATCCTCCCCTTTGTGGTTCACCTCTCTGGGTCTTGACTCCACTGTACCTCCACCCCTCCCACTTGTCTCATTGTGGTTCCTTCTTTATAGCTTTAGTTGTGGAAAATCTTTTCTGCTTGTCTTTAGGTCATCCTCATCAATAGTGTTCTGTGGGTTGTTGCAATTTTGGTGTGCCCAGGGGAGGAGATGAGCTCAGGGTCTTCCTACTCTGCCATCCTGGCCACACCCTCTCTAGTGTTCTTGATGAGATGGAGATGTATTGGCAATTTGTAATGCATTGAAGGTTCCCATGTTCAAAGGGTCTCTTGAATTAGAGGTAATTGCATAGCTCAAGTTGCATAACTCAAGGCTCATAGCCCTTCCAAGTCTCCCTGCTTTTATTAGTTAGAAGTCATTCATTTAGAATGACTAGTGTAAGTGAAAAGAAAATATACGGGCTTTCACTCCTTGGAAGTGTAGGCGTAGACTTCAGTCACAGCTAGATCTAGGGACTAAAGTATATTTTCCACATTGGTCTTTCTCACCTCTCAACCCCTCTCCCGTCCATTCTCTCTCTCTCTCTGACTCGCTCTCATTCTCCCTTGCTGTCATTCTCACTCTAACTGTTACTCTCATTCTTCTTACTGTGTGTTGATCCCGCTCTCGTCCACAGGATATACCTTCTTCCACATGGCAAGGAAGTTAGATCTCTTCACAGTCTCAGTGTGCTTTATCTGGAAGACCAGATGCCCTTTTTCTCTGCCTCTAAATGAAAAGACTCCCCCAAAGAAATTTGATCAACTTACCCCATATTCTGGCCAAGGCTCTGTTCTACCTTGGTTGGCTTGGCACCATGACTGTGAAGTCAGATGGTATGATTTAGGAGCTTCACCAGACTCACACAGTTTGTGTAGGTTTGAGCAAACAATATCAGACATAATCACCACATTCTTGTGTGTAATGCCTGAGAGTTCCCAGTAAATATCCTAAGTCTTCCCACCACCAAACAACCCAGGCTTCACTTCATACTATTGCTGTTTCTACCCTTACTGTTCCACACTGACCACCACTTACTTTCTATGTGGATCTCTGCTTCAGCGGTTCCCTTAACACTGATCCCACTTAGCTGGACCACTGTTGGCCACTCTGCCGCTCAGGCCGATGCTGATGCTGCATTTTTCCCGCAGGTCTCCTCTCAGTATGAGCTTCTCAGATGCTCTGACAGGGACCGATACACACAGTTGTACAATTATGCAGTTGTTCAGGTTATTTGGTGCACAAGGGCACACACGGGGACTAAGATCTAGTGTGAAATGCAGTTCACTAGGCTCAGATTCACTTTTACTTTTCACTTTCATGCATTGGAGAAGGAAATGGCAACCCACTCCAGTGTTCTTGCCTGGAGAATCCCAGGGATGGGGAAGCCTGGTGGGCTGCCGTCTATGGGGTCACCCAGGGTCGGACATGACTGAAGTGACTTAGCAGTAGCAGCAGCGGGCTCAAATTATACACCTTCCCACATGTGTGTTCCCAGGAGAATGGGGCACTTTTTCTGCGTGTGCAGGGGCACCAATCTGTGCTCCCGAGAGCTATAACTCCCCCCAGATGGTTTTTCCTAATTCAGATGAAGGTTCGCTAAGGGCTTGCAGTAGCTCAGCTCTTGCCTTTTTCTTGGAAAAGGAGACGAACAGCTCCCTCTGCTCTGTTTGCCATTGTATCAGAGAGATGCCAACCACAAGCACAATGTTGGGAGAACAGCAAGGACCACAGGCTCCCCACCCCACCGTCTCACTGTAAAATCCTCACGTGCCCTCCCAATATGCCAGGGCAAAAAATAGTGAAAAACTGTCACAAGTGTGACAATGTTATCAGAAGCATACAGAAATTAGCTATGTATATTTTAAGGCTTGTTGGGTCCTCTGTTTTATGACATTGGCAAATTTTTCATCAAGATAGAAAATGAAAACTAAGAAAATCTATGAAAATCGTCTCAGAGACTAACCATAAGCACGCCCAGGCAACCCATGTTCACACTTAATCACACACTTGGATGGTAATAGCTCTCAAAGGCAGGTCTTTCAGATTTACCTGCGGCCTAAATGTACCCCTCACCCTCCTCGCCAGAACTTATGCAAGATACCAGTGGTCAATAGCTGGTCTAGATAAGTTTAGGTATCAATGTTATGTTGGTTCTAGAACTACCGTGCTGCCCAGCCCTCCAGCCCTGGTGCTGCCTGCAGCTGGGCACACCGCACCGTTCCCTTTGTGACGATTGCTCTCCTCGGAATCTAGAGTCCTGCCTGCAAGTGTTTCTCTCAGCTTCTCCCACTGCCTATTTTTCTCAGACATACCTACATGTGAACTGCGGATCTGGTTTGAGTTCTTTCCCTGGAAGTCTCCTCCACTTGCACAACAGAGAGTGCAGTAGCAAACTGGAAGAGGCGTCATCTCACTCTCCTCTAGCCACATCCAAATCACAGTTCCGTCCCAGTGGGCATTCCCTTCAGTGGCAGTAGACAAGAGTGGCAGCGGCTGCCACATGCTGTGTCCTCTGGACTGATGACTCAGTGAGATCAAAGGTGGTCAAACACATGTCCACATTTCTCAACCCCTGTCTCTCATATTGCTGCCCTATGACCCTGTTTTTCTGCAGAAGAACATGAAGCTTAAGAAGTAAGGGTGGTTGGTTCCTAATCCACCACCCAGAGACCTTTTGTTTGCTCTCCTTCTGTGTTACCATCAGTAAAACTAGATGGGGGTTCTAGCCAAGGAGAGGACACGGGTAAGAGGGGGTGTAGAAGGGATGAATGCTGAGGAGTTCCTGACTATAGTGAAGAAGATTAGAAGGACCTAATGTAGAGATGGCTGCCCACTCCAGTATTCTTGCCTGTAGAATTCCATGGATAGAGGAGCCTGGGGCTACAGTCCGTGGGGTTGCAAAGAATCAGACACGACCGATTCTACACACAACGTAGAGACAGGAAGGACTGTGGAGAGGATGGCCCTAACCACTGGAAATTAGTTCTTACTGCTGGGATGAAAGGAAATAAAAGATAATTTCAGGAATGGAAATGAAACAACTGGGAATAACTGACTTTCAAACTGATCTGCCGACTGAGAGTCAGTCCTGTACCTACTGAGCTAAATTCTTGGTAAAAAGCAAAAGTTAGGTGACTCCTTTCTTGGAAAAATTAATAGAGTCTCTTCATGCCTGGAAAGCTGACACTGTATTATCAGTGTTTGGTATTTATCTTGTCGTGTCTTGCTGAAGCCTTCAGATTTTTTTTTTTTTTTTAATCCTGAAGACAGGTACAGGTTCCTAGGAATGGTTTTTATTTGACAGCATCAAATAAGTTGGTCATGTTCAGTGGAAGTGATGTTCAGCAGATATCAGCTGGAGTATGGAGGAGGCAGCATAGGAAGTAGGGAAAAACACTGAGCTAGGAGACCTGGTTCATGTGCTGTCTCGCACGGCCAACTAGCCAGCAATGTCACGTTAGGAAGGTCACTTAAACCTCACTAGCCTTCAGTGTAAATGAAGGATTTTAAATTATATAGCCTATTATTTAAATTAAGTAACTTCTTTTTAAAGAGTGAATGCTGTTATTGGCATTATGGGGAATCATGACATCAATTTGAAAAGAATTAATATCTTTATGATGGCTTCCCTGGTGGCCCAGTGGTTTGATCCCTGGGTAGGGAAGATCCCCTGGAGAAGGAAATGGCAATCCGTTCCAGTATTCTTGCCTGGGAAATTCCATGGGCAGAGGAGCCTGATGGGCTATAGTCCACAGGATCACAAGATTTAGACACAACTTAGTGACTAGACAATAACATCTTTATGATGCTGAGCTTTGAAATCGAGAGAATGTTTTTAATGGGGAAAAGAACAGCTTATTTCTCTGCCAATTAGAATAATAAAGTATACAGGGGGAAATAATGATGCAAGATGGGGAAAACTGCTTGAGCAATATTCTGGAGAGGGCAAGAGTAAGTGGGCTCTGATGCCCAAGTGGCAGGATTGACATAGGTGGAAACATAGCCAGGTCCTAAATAATAATCTTTATAACTGACAGAAGTAGTCCACTGGAGAAGGGAATGGCAAACCACGTCAGTATTCTTGTCTTGAGAACCCCATGAACAGTATGAAAAGGCAAAATGATAGGATACTGAAGAGGAACTCCCCAGGTTGGTAAGTGCCCAATATGCTACTAGAGATCAGTGGAGAAATAACTGCAGGAAGAATGAAGGGATGGAGCCAATGCAAAAACAATACCCAGCTGTGGTTGTGACTGGTGATAGAAGCAAGGTCCGATGCTGTAAAGAGCAATACTGCATAGGAACCTGGAATGTTAGGTCCATGAATACAGGCAAATTGGAAGTGGTCAAACAGGAGATGGCAAGAGTGAATGTCAACATTCTAGGAATCAGTGAACTAAAATGGACTGGAATGGGTGAATTTAACTCAGATGACCATTATATCTACTACTGCGGGCAGGAATCCCTCAGAAGAAATGGAGTAGCCATCATGGTCAACAAAAGAGTCCAAAATGCAGTACTTGGATGCAATCTCAAAAACGACAGAATGATCTCTGTTCGTTTCTAAGGCAAACAATTCAATATCACAATACTCCAAGTCTATGCCCCAACTAGTAATGCTGAAGAAGCTGAATGGTTCTATGAAGACCTACAAGACCTTTTAGAACTAATACCCAAAAAAAGATGTCCTTTTCATTATAGGGGACTGGAATGCAAGTTAAAGCTTTAGGTATTAGCAAAACAATAATTCCAGTTGAGCTGTTTCAAATCCTGAAAGATGATGCTGTGAAAGTGCTGCACTCAATATGCCAGCAAANCCAGTAATGCTGAAGAAGCTGAAGTTGAATGGTTTTACGAAGACCTACAAGACCTTTTAGAACTAACACCTACTGTTTACTCATGTTCAAACACATGTCACCTATCTGCTCATTCATTCAATTTTAGAGATCCCTTTTCAATGTCTTACTACCCTCTTGTCTTCTGCTTATTGGGGAGAATTATCTACTTATGTGAGATTTTATTCCTCAGATAAGTTAGGTTTCATTACTGACCCCTGAGGAACAAAAATGCCTAGCTATCCCTATTATGAAGGCAGTAGTCTGTAGAGGACATCAAAGTTCCTTGCATTACCATGCTGACTGAATGAAAAAGCAATGATTACAAGGAGCCAGCCAGAGCATATGAGACAGAAAAAAAAGGAGCCTTGAACTTTCTCAAGACTCAGGAAATGTGTATTCCATGGCACAGAATGGAGTATCACTTCTGAAATAGTTTACTTTCTGTGAAAACTGCCCACACATCTTGATGGATATATTTTCAAGTTGTACAAGCATTCCCATACCTGTAATATGTGTATAAGCTCTCCTTTATTTTTGACATTTTTATTCACCCTTAATGGTACATGGAGCTAAAAGTGATGTATTTTCTAGACATGGCTTGATTTCAGGTGATGTATATCTGCAGCCAGAGAATAAGATTCTTTACAATGAGCAGTGTTGAATAAGTGCTTCCATAATAATCAGGCATCATGTATCTGGACTTGACTGCTCAGGGTAACCACATATATTCTTATTGAAGTGCTGGGTGCTTACAAATGTTTTACTTCATTCTGCAGTTAACAAAAATGACCCTGAAAAGTACACTGATAGCAAGCAGTATTGCACCAATTATACCCTTCACTGCATTTGATTGTAGGGTTTTCTCATTATTAGCTTAAAAGTGAGCAATACCAAGTCCAATTCCCTAGTGCCTTTTGTGCTTCTACAAATCATGTCAAGTTGCTCACAACCACTGAATTCATTGCTCTGATTTAGAGATAGCCATACATTGGATGAGAATTTAAAAACAACAATAGCAGAAAACAATTTCAAACTGTACAAATTCGCAATCTCAGAGAGTTTTATATATAGGTAAATGTTCTTTTTATGATGATTCTTCATATTCTTCATTTTNATGAATCACAGCACGCCAGGCCTCCCTGTCCATCACCATTTCCCGGAGTTCACTCAGACTCAAGTCCATCGAATCGGTGATGCCATCCAGCCATCTCATCCTCGGTCGTCCCCTTCTTCTCCTGCCCCCAATCCCTCCCAGCATCAAAGTCTTTTCCAGTGAGTCAACTTTTCTCACGAGGTGGCCAAAGTACCGGAGTTTCAGCTTTAACATGAAATGCTCCCTGGGTATCTCTAATTTTCTTGAAGAGTTCTCTAGTCTTTCCCTTTCTATTGTTTTAGGAAAGTCCCTGAAGGGACATTTGAAATTGAGAGGAAGTAGTGCTCCACCCAGCCTCCTTTCCCTGCTAACAAAGGCAACAACTTTTTCCCAGGCATGTAAGGGGGCCTAAAGTTTCAGCAGTAAAATGACACATTTCCCCTCATTCTAATCCATCCCCCCCAGACAAAACAAATTAAGCACTCATAACTGAACTGAATACCCAGCAGAAAACTGTTCATTTGGGGTTCAGTGAACAAAGAAAGAAATAGTGTATCCATCCTGCTTTCTTGTCACACTACATCCAGGGGCCCTTCCTCCTTTGGGACATCTGTGGCTGGCACAGGGTATGGGGATGGTAACTATTACTGAAGAAGCATTTGGTAGCCTCCGAATTCTTATCCAGAGATTCTTGGGTTGGTGGGGGGGGGCGGTGGTTATTTAGGGAAAAACCAAATAGAATGGGACCATCCAAGAGTATGGGATTCACATGCCAGTTGACACAAAAGAACTTGCTTATCTTTGGTCCATTCTCCTCATGGATATTACATCAGAAACTAGAATTCATTTTTTTTCTTTTTTCTTTTAATGAGCTTTACATTTTATAGTATTAGATTTATAAAAAATTTTAGGTGGTTTGCAATGGTAGTAAATAGAATTCCCATATATTCCAAACTCAGTTTCCCCTATTAGTAATATCTTATGTTAGTGTGGTATACTTGTTATAATTAACTAAACAGTAATGATACATTATTATTAACTAAAGTCTGCATGGACTTCCTTGGAAACTCAGCAGTAAAGTAAACGCCTGAAATGTGCAGGAGACTTGCATGAGATGCAGGTTTGATCTGTGGGTCTGAAAGATCCTTGAAGTAGGAAATGGCAACCCACTTCAGTATTCCTGCTTAGGAAAGCCTATGGATAGAGGGGCCTGGCAGGTTACAGTCCACGGGGTTGCAAAAGAGGCAGACAGGAATGAGCGACTAAACAACAACAATACCTTATTCAAACCTGTTTTGCTTTTTTCCTTTTAGTTCTATTGAGAACTAGTTGACGTATGTCATTGTATTAGGTTTAAGTTGTACAGCATGATAGTTTGATTTACATGTGTTGTGAGGTGATTACCACATGTTAGTTAACATCCATCATCTCATACAGATATGATAAAAACAGAGAAGAAAATTCTCCTTATGATGAGAACTCTTAGGCTTTACTCTCTTAGCAGCATACCTTTATATCATAGAGCAGTGTTAACTATAGTCATCATGTTGTAGATTGCATCCCTAACATTTATTTATCTTATGACTGGAAGTTTGTACCTTTGACCACTTTTCCTCTAATTCTCCCTCTCTCCGATCCCTCCCCTGGTAATTACAAATCTGTTTTCTTTTTCTGTGAATTTGGTGTTTTGTTTATTTTGATCTTTTAGATTGCACATATAAATGAGATCATACAGTTTTGGTCTTTGTCTTTTTTATTTCACTGTGCATAAGGCCTTCAAGCTCCATCCATGTTGTCACAAATAGTAGGATTTCCTTGTTTTTTTATGTCTTAATACTATTCCATTGTGTATATATATCACAGTTTCTTTATCCATTCACCCATTGAATGCATGTGTCTTGGCTACTGTAAATAATGCTGCAATGAACATTGGGGGCTGATATCTTTTTGAGTCAATGTCTTCATTTCCTCTGGAAATATTCCCAGAAGTGGAATTGCTGGATCATTTGGTAGTTTTATTTTTAACTTTTTGAGGAAGCTCCATACTGTTTATCACAGCGTTTGCAGCAATTTACATTCCCACCAATAGTGAACAAGAGTTCCTTTTTCTCCATGTCCATGCCAGCATTTATTCTCTCTTGCCTTTTTGATGATGGCCATTCTAACAGGTATGAGGCGATCGGATTTGTTTGTTGTTGCTGTTCAGTCGCCAAGTTGTATCTGACTTTTCCCCCCCCCATGGACTATAGCACACCAGGCTCCCCTGTCCTCCACTGTCTCCTGGCTGCTGCTGCTGCTAAGTCGCTTCAGTCATGTCTGACCCTGTGGGACCCCAGAGATGGCAGCCCACCAGGCTTCGCTGTCCCTGGTATTCTCCAGGCAAGAACACTGGAGTGGGTTGCCATTTCCTTCTCCAACTGTCTCCTGGAGTTTGCTCAAATTCATGTCCATCGAGTTGGTGATGCTAGCTAACCGTCTCGTTGTTTGCCACCCCCTTCTCCTTTTGCCTTCAATCTTTCCCAGCATCAAGTTCTTTTCCAGTGAATCAGCTGTTTTGCATCAGGTGATCAAACTATTGGAGCCTCAGCTTCATCACCAGTCCTTCCAATTTAGTTTTTACCAAATGCCCTTTTTCTGTTCCAGGATTCCATCCAGATACCTCGTTACATTTACTTTAGGCTCCTCTTGGCTGCGCCACTTTCTCAGAACTTACCTTGTTTTTGGTGACCTGGACAGTTTTGAGGCGCATTGGTCAAGTATTTTATGGGATGTCTCTCAACTGCTTTGTCTGATGTTTTTCTCATAATTAGACAGGGACTATGGCCTTTTGGGATGAAGACCAGAGAAGTAAGTTACCATTTTTTGTCACATCATTTCAAGAGCACATACCATCAACACAACTTATCACTACTGATGTTGACCACTTGGCTGAGGTAATATTTGCTAGGTTCTTCTGCTATAAAATTATTGTCCCCCCTCTCCATGTTTTTCTGTTTGGAAGGAAGTTACTGTGTGCAGCTCGCATGTAAGGAGTGGGAAGTTATGCTCCACCTCCTTGAGGGCAGAGTACATACATAAAGCATTTGGGATATTTTTGCCCAGGAGATGTCTCGTCTCTCTCACTTACTTGTTTTTTCAGTTCAGTTCAGTTCAGTCGCTCAGTCGTGTCTGACTCTTTGCAACCCCATGAATCACAGCACGCCAGGCCTCCCTGTCCATCACCATCTCCCAGAGTTCACTCAGACTCACGTCCATCAAGTCCGTGATGCCATCCAGCCATCTCATCCTTGGTTGTCCCCATCTCCTCCTGCCCCCAATCCCTCCCAGCATCAGAGTCTTTTAGAATGAGTCAACTTTTCTCATGAGGTGGCCAAAGTACTGGAGTTTCAGCTTCAGCATCATTCCTTCCAAAGAAATCCCAGGGCTGATCTCCTTCAGAATGGACTGGGTGGATCTCCTTGCAGTCCAAGGGACTCTCAAGAGTCTTCTCCAACACCACACTTCAAAGCATCAATTCTTTGGCACTCAGCCTTCTTCACAGTCCAACTCTCACATCCATACATGACCACAGGAAAAACCATAGCCTTGACTAGACAGACCTTAGTCGGCAAAATAATGTCTCTGCTTCTGACTATACTATCTAGGTTGGTCATAACTTTTCTTCTAAGGAGTAAGCATCTTTTAATTTCATGACTGCAGTCACCATCTGCAGTGATTTTGGAGCCTAAAAAAATAAAGTCTGATACTGTTTCCACTGTTTCCCCATCTATTTGCCATGGAGTGATGGCACTGGATGCCATGATCTTC
>SJYV01021496.1:1082162-1098833 GCA_006410875.1 Neotragus pygmaeus | reverse complement strand
GGTTGTGAAGATCTTGTTTGTACAGTTCTTCTGTGTATTCTTACCACCTCTTCTTAATATCTTCTGCTTCTGTTAGGTCCATACCAATTCTGTCCTTTATCGAGCCCATCTTTGCATGAAATGTTCCCTTGGTGTCTCTAATTTTCTTGAAGAGATCTCTAGTTTTTCCCATTCTGTTCTTTTCTTCTATTTCTTTGCATTGATCACTAAAGAAGGCTTTCTTATCTCTTCTTGCTATTCTTTGGAACTCTGCATTCAGATGCTTATATCTTTCCTTTTCTCCTTTGCTTTTCGCCTCTCTTCTTTTCACAGCTGTTTCCTCTCCAGACAGCCATTTTGCTTTTTTGCATTTCTTTTCCATGGGGATGGTCTTGATCCCTGTCTCCTGTACAATGTCATGAACCTCATTCCATGGTTCATCAGACACTCTATCTATCAGATCTAGGCCCTTAAATCTATTTCTCACTTCTACTTTATTTATATCACCCAGTGACTTTTGCTTACATGTATCTTTAAAAACTTTTTATGTATTTATTTTAATTGGAGGATAATTACAATATTGTAATAGCCTCTGCCATACATCACCAGGAATCAGCCGTAGGTGTACGTGTGTCCCCTTACATGTGCTTTTTCACCTGGCTGCATGCTTAGAATTTAGAAGGAGGAAACTCAAATTGGGTTCTAATGGATATTTGTGGTATACGTTGATTATACTGATTTGATTGTTTTGTTGTTTGAATTGTTCCAACTCTGACCCTGAGGGTCTTTTGCAGTCGGCTCCCAATGGTCTCTTTGACTTAGCCCCATCTTTGTCTTACTGTGTTTTTCTGGTGTATTTTGTTTGTTTTGCATTTTAGCACTTCCTTACTTTCTGGCACTACAAGATGCTGCAGTCACACCTTGTTTATCCTCTTCCAACCCTAGAATGAGTCATTTTTCCAAAGAGCTAGAGATCATTCTTGATTTGCACATTTGCATCTACAACAAACTCATTAGAAAGTGGTGAGAGAGATTTGGAGCAGAATGGGTAGGACCCTATTTCTTACTGATTTAACTATTTTACCTTGCTTAACCCCCTGCCAAAGTTTGAAGCCTGTATTTGTTTCCTAGTGTTGCTGTAACATATGTTTATTTCCTATGTCTNGAAAGTGGTGAGAGAGATTTGGAGCAGAATGGGTAGGACCCTATTTCTTACTGATTTAACTATTTTACCTTGCTTAACCCCCTGCCAAAGTTTGAAGCCTGTATTTGTTTCCTAGTGTTGCTGTAACATATGTTTATTTCCTATGTCTGCTCTCGGAGAAGGCAATGGCACCCCACTCCAGTACTCTTGCCTGGAAAATCCCATGGACGGAGGAGCCTGGTGCGCTGCAGTCCATGGGGTCGCTAAGAGCCGGACACAACTGAAGTGACTTAGCAGCAGCAGCAGCAGCAGCATGGCTGGTGTAACAAATTACATGTTGGCAGGGGTGTGTTTATTCTGAAGGTTCTAGGGGAGAATCAGCTCTTTGCCTTTTTCAACTTTTCATGGGTATCTGCATTCCTTAGCTCATGGCCCACTTCCAGCAATGGCATCTTGCTACTGCTGCTGCTAAGTCGCTGCAGTCGTGTCCGACTCTGTGCGACCCAATAGACAGCAGCCCACCAGGCTCCCCTGCCCCTGGGATTCTCCAGGCAAGAATACCAGAGTGGATCTCTCACCGGCCACCGGAGTGAGCCCTGCAGAAGTCTGTAGTTTCTGCCTGTTAGGTGCAACCCTCTGCAGTCATGTCCAAGCCTCTGAAAAAGTTGGTGGAAGAGAGCCGGGAGAAGAACCAGCCAGAAGTGGATATGAGTGACCGGGGCATCTCTAATATGCTGGACATCAATGGCCTGTTCACCCTGTCCCACATCACACAGCTGGTCCTCAGCCACAACAAGCTAACAACTGTGCCACCAAACATAGCAGAACTGAAGAATCTGGAAGTGCTTAACTTTTTTAATAACCAGATTGAGGAGCTGCCCACGCAGATCAGCAGTCTGCAGAAACTCGAACACCTGAACCTGGGCATGAATAGACTAAACACTCTGCCTCGAGGATTTGGATCGCTTCCAGCTCTGGAGGGCCTTGATTTGACTTATAACAACTTGAATGAAAATTCTCTTCCTGGAAACTTCTTCTACCTGACCACCCTGCGTGCACTCTATCTAAGTGACAGCGATTTTGAAATCCTGCCGCCAGATATCAGGAAACTCACAAAGTTGCAGATACTCAGCCTTAGGGATAACGACCTGATCTCGCTGCCTAAGGAAATCGGGAGCTTACTCAGCTTAAGGAGCTCCACATTCAAGGGAGCCACCTGACTGTTCTGCCCCCAGAACTAGGAAACTTGGATTTAGCTGGTCAGAAGCAGATATTCAAAGCAGAGAACAATCCCTGGGCTACCCCTATCACTGACCGGTTCCAGTTTGGCGTGTCCCATGTTTTTGAATACATTCACTCCGAGACGTACAAACACCTCTATGGCAGACACATGCAGGCAAACCCAGAACCGCCAAAGAAAAATAATGACAAATCGAAAAAGATCAGCCGGAAACCCCTGGCAGTCAAGAATAAATAAGCGGTCGGCCTGCAGTCCGGGCACTTCTTTCATCATTACTCCTGTTCTCTCTTTTCTGTCTCACAGATGAATACTCTGTGTGTGTGTGTGTGTGTGTGTGTGTGTGTTTTGTTTTTCTTTTACTGATGCTTACCACCTTACCTTAAATTCTTTCGATAAGTGGTGGATTTTTTATAAGTTCTTTGAACCATTTCCATTTGTTTTCTTAAAATTGCCGAAGGCAGGAAACAAAGCCTTAATTCAGCTGCAAGTTCCATAGAAGGCACAGCTTTCAACTTCTTGAATAGATGTTCACAGAGTTGCTTATTATGAAAAGAATAATTAAAATCATGTAATCATTTAAATGCCACACTTAACACTGTTCACCCTTCTGTTAATTCACACAACTCATTATTTTTGCTTTGTTCAAAGTTTTCCTTCACCACTGAGATATTATGTCAGTTTACAAATGATTTTAATAAAATCCTAAATTTGTGTCAAAAAAACAAAAAAGAATACCAGAGTGGGTTGCCATTTCCTTCTCCAATGCATAAAAGTGAAAAGTGAAAGTGAAGTCGCTCAGTCGTGCCCGACTCTTAGCGACCCCATGGACTGCAGCCTACTAGGCTCCTCCGTCCATGGGGTTTTCCAGGCAAGAGTATTGGAGTGGGGTGCCATTGCCTTCTCCGGCATCTCACTAACCTCTGCTTAATCGCTAACCAGTCTCCTCTTTCTCTCTCTTCAGCTTTCTTCTTCCATCTTTTAAGGGCTCTTGTTGTAACACTGATCCCACCTAGATTATCTAGAATAATATTCCTATTTTAAAGTCTTTAAAGTTCCTTCTGCCATATAAGGTAACATGTTCACAGGTTCTGGGGATTAAAACATGAACATCTTTGGAGGGTCTTTATTCTGTCTATCACAGAATCCTAGAAGCAAAAAGTGACATTTGCTGATGAATCACAGTTTTAGCTGTTTCCTTTATACCATGCAAGATATTCTAAATCTAAACATTTTCAACAGTTTCAATCATTTCTCCTTTTCCCCCAAAGAGCTAATAATGTTGTTAATATTATTTAATAAACTTTCCTAAAAACTTATGTCACTTTTGGTGTTTTTCCCAAAAGAGTAGCACAGTTTTCCTCACTAATTCCAGTGATATTTTCCCCAGTAGAAATTTAGAACAGATGGGTTAAGTAGTTTATGTGAGTGACTTCCTACTCTGACCAAATGATCTCTCAACGAGAAAGGCTAAAGCCTTTATCCAAGTGCACAGGGTCATTACAGATGATGAAATACATTCATTTGGGGGTTTCCCAGGAGGTGCAGCAATGAAGAATCCTCCTCCCAATGTAGGAGACATAAGAGACAGGTTTGATCCCTGGGTCAGGACCCCCTGGAGGAGGAAATGGCAACCCACTCTAATATTCTTGCCTGGTAAATCCCATAGACAGAGGAGCCCGGTGGGCTACAGTCCAGGGGTTGCAAAGAATCAGACCTGATTGAGTAAACACGCACACATGTGCACACTGTATACATGGTACACATGATGATAGGGTCATGAAGGCTCTCAAAGCCTATTTATTGCTTCTGCATCTTTTACATACTCCAAGTATAAGGCACATCAGTCAATTACATAGATCAGAGAATTTCCAATTATATGTCCTATAAGATGGACCCAATATATTAGACTTAAATAATTGTGGAGTTTTTCCCATGGAAAAAAGTTATAGTAATGAATAGAATTTAAGTGTTTTTCATTAATTTTCCTTAACACTGGTACCTCGTACTGTTTGTCTGTTGGCACATGCTAGCTGACAATAAAAGAATGAACAAGAAGCCAAGTAATATTACTAGAAAAGTTCAAAGATAAGGGATAACAAATCATGTCTAGATTGATAGCACATAGTGCTTTTTAAAATAATTTTACGTTGCATACATAGAAATATTTTGCTAGTCAAAATGCTTTCTTATATACAGAACTCTGTGTGTAAAGGATAAATATCTTTCCCTAAATATGATGGAGCCATCTACTATTTCTTTGTTGTACTGAAGAGTCTTTACAAAAAGGAGCCATTTCTGTCTTGTAAAAGACTAATATGATTTTGGAGAGGCAAGAATATGGACTTTAGAACTAGGCCAATATGAGTATGAACATCTTACCAGCTGCGTGACTTCAAATATATTGCTTAACTGAACAATGTCAATTGGGAATTACATTAGGTTATCTGCAGAAGATCGCAATTAGAGCAACTTAAATATGAAAGCGGCTTATTCCTCAGAATAGAGGAGTGAAGAGGTAGGCAGTTTGGGACTGGTGTGATGTCTCTTTGATCATGAAGTTTCTAGGTTCTTCCTTTCTGCATCCCCCACCGTCTTTAGTACACAGCTTCCACATTCCAGGTCACTCGTGGTCTGCTGTGGCCTTTGATGCTCTAACCACCTCATCTGCTTTCCAAGCAGCAGGAAGGATAAGGAGCAGGTAATATGTTTCAGGAAGCCCCGCCCAGTGACTTCTGCCTCTGTCTATCTGGCTGCTCCTCTCTGCAAGGGCAATGGAAAACACAGTTTCTTAACTGGACAGACTGCTCAAATTTGGAAGGAGAGAATCACATTGGGTTCTATGGCAGAGATGCCTAAACAACCCCTAACACCCAGGATTTCCTTCTTCTTTTAGTAATGGAATCACCACCATACCTACTCACCACTGGTTTTACCTGGCTAGTGGCTACTAAGTATAGGCTATCTTTTTCAGCCTCTCTTGCAGTTAGTTGTAGCCATGTGACCATGACCTTTCTGGACCATGTGACCTAAAGTGTCTATCTGCAGTTTCCTGAGAAAAGGAACTGCCTGTCCTTCAACTTCCCTCTTCCTCCTTCCCACAGGCTTAGACATGCCTGGGTAGCGGTGAGCCAGCTTTTACGATATAGCTGAGGATAACACTCTTGACAGTGATCAAGTAGCCAGAAAGTACTGGGTTCCTGGATAACTGGGTGAGGCAGAGCTGCCTGCTATCCTGAACCTTTGGTGTAACCATGTTGTGTTTTATGAGAGAGAAATAAGCCTCCACTTTGTTCAAGTCACTGTATTTTGGTATTTCTTTGTGCCTCAATTTATTTTTCTGTAAAATAGCAATAGAATTATGTTCTCCACTGAATTATTGTGAGGAAAGAAATATAAGTAAGACACCTGGGCTCTGGTTATTATATGTGGTGGATATTGACAAGTTTCACAAGAGAGTTCTGAACAGGTGACTAAAGAACTTGGGAGGATATAGTACCAGTGTAATGGAGGCCCATTACATGTGATTGGATCTTGGTTTAGCAACAGAAGCATAAGAACAATAAATGCCTTGAATTTAAATGTGAGCAAGCTAGTTAAAACATTTAGAAATATTACCTGAAACATTTTCCCTTCCTAGCAATTTGGATTGTTTCCCTGCCTGAGGCTGACATGAGGGAAGGACAGAATGCTTGGAGGATGAATCAGTAGTAGATACCAGACTGATGCTCCAAAAGAGAAGGTGGAAACAGCCTTCCCTTGGCAGGCTTCAGAAGTGGGATCCAGGAAGGAGCCTCAGGACAGTGTGGGTTTCTTCCTTTGCTCTTATGAGGGGGAAAAACAGTCAGCAGGAAGTGTGAATTCTGAATTGACAAAATTTTAATTTAAATTCAGTTGGGATGATCCTGTGGAGAAGGTAATGGCTACCTGCTCCAGCAATCGTGCCTGAAGAATTCCATGGACAGGGGAGCCTGGCGGGCTACAGCCCATTGGGTTGCAAAGCATCGGCCGTGACTTTTACAAAGTTGGACAGCAACTTTTACAAAGACATAAACACATTGTTTTCTCTGCTATTAGCAGGAGTAGAGGCTTGAGTCTAAGATAGAATTAGTTGTGAAAAATAACTGGGGTCACAAAGAGTCTGACACAACTTAGCGACTGAACAACAACAATGAACATTATATTCCTTTGCACACCTGAGTCATGGCACGTAAATTTCTGTCTTGCTAGATGACACAAGGTTAATACAACAACAACAAAAAACCCCACTATTATAGATCAGTTTAATTTATGAATATGGATTACATAATTTTATAACATTGGCGAATTTAATCCATGAAGATAGTTTAAAAAAATACATCATATCCAACAAATGCAAGTGTGAAAGGATTTTAAATTAGAAGTTTCAGCCAGAAACCCTGAGGCAGTAGATATTAAATAACATTGTTGTCAGTAGACTATCCTGTAAGAATTTCAGAGTAGAGTAAAAAACCAGTTTCATAGTTTCCAACTCCTTCACCCTCAGGGTGTAAAGGCTGTTGGTGCAGGACTTGTAAAGAGGACTTTCTGGAGAGAGCTATGCTACTTCTCTCCTCCCCTCTCTCAGTGAGTAGGGGTAGGGCGTTCATTCCTGTTCTCAAGTCATGAGACAGTTATTTCACGGGGACCATCTGGATACCTTGGTGTAACTCCTCCAGGTAGTAGACCAGTCTCTGACTCATGCCTGGAATGTGTAAGAGGCAGAGATGGCCTGGCTAGGTGATCCTGTTGCAAAGTTGAAGGGGTAATGAATCAAGTGGGCTGCATGGAGAACTGGCTTAAATCCTTCTAAGTCCTGCCCAAGAGAACTGTCTGAAGGAGCCATGGGACCCCCACAGAAGGACCCAGTGTAGAGTGGACCACCGAAAAACAAATGCTGAGGTGGGGAGCAGCCAGTGGAAGGGAAATCATGTCACCTGCATCGTGGTAGGAACAACAGCAACATTCCCAGTGGGGGCCTTTGCGGAATCCTCAAAGCTACTTCAGGAGAGAAAGAGTCAGCTTTGAATATTTGCCAATCCCAGAGAGCTTGAAATTGTTTAACTATTTAAATACTATTTATTTGGTTTCTCTCCCAAACCTGAGAGAGCCAGCTGGAAGAGAAGGAAATAGATACTCTAGGCAGAAAATGAGACTATAACCATGGCCCTACCTCCTTCCATTCCTGCTATAAATATTCATGCAGAAGGTCCAAGTTAGGGAAGGAAAGGTAAGCTTCCTTTTTTACTTTAAAGGAAGCTTGACAATTTGATCAGTATTTAGAATTGGGCATTCTAATGCCTTATGGCAGAAAGTGAAGAGGAACTAAAAAGCCTCTTGATGAAAGTGAAAGTGGAGAGTGAAAAAGNCTGAAAAGATTAACTTCAAACATACAATGAAAAGAAGAAAAATTTAAATATTCTTACTTGAATGCCAGCTCCCTCTGGCACTGTGATCTTCCACACACAATTCAGATTGTTGTCATAAGGCTCAGGGTATCCAGGAGACAAAATAGTCCCTTTGCGCTTAGTTAAAATTCCACCACAGGGTACTGAAAATAAAGCAATCCATGATAGGAAGTTAATTCTAATGCAAAGGATTAAAATAAGCGAAAAGGTCATCAATAACATAGACAGATATTAGACTTGCAAACATAATCAAATCATATTATGCTTTAAAACTCAAAAGAACCATGAAAATTGTCTTCCTATAACACACAAAAAAGAATTAGACAAGATAAAAGGACAACTTGGCGATAGCATATCTAAGTCATTCTATAATTAACTCAATAATAGCATATTGTTTGTATATTACTAAAATGTTCATTGAGACAAGTTAAAAATTGTTCATATGTACATAAAGAATTTTTTAATAATTATTTATATTTATTATTTTCTCTTCATATATCTTTTTTTTGAGTAGTAATAAAATCCCTTTCAGAGTAATAATGATGATGATTACAATTATGTTATGATTATAACATTTATATAGAGCCTCTATACCAGTACTCTTCTAAACACTTTTACATATTTTACCTTATTAAAGCTTCCCAACAATTCAACAATATATGAATAAGTATCCTCCTCATTTTATAGCTGAGGAAACAGAAACAGTAACAGTTTAAATAACTCTCTCGAGATCACATAGCTAGTCAGAGAGGAAGCTGGAGTTTGAACCCTGGTAGTTTGGCTCCACATGCATGTTGTTCATTGCAAAGAAAATACTCAATATGGCAACAGTCTGGTTACTGCCAGTACAACTACTACAGGGAAGAATACGTACGGAGACTTGGTCTGAAGACAGTAAGGACTTTTAACACTTTTTAAAGGCACCAATCGTAAAGCAAAATTCTTACACTGCTGGTAGTATCAGACTGACTCTGGGAATGACCAAACTTACAGTTTTAAATACTGTGTGATGTTGGACATGTCCTTGAATTCTCTGAAATTCAGATGCTTTATTAAAAGATAATGCAGTTTCTTCTAAGGGGCTTTTGTGGAAAGTAAATAGCTATTATAATCTACATAAAGGGGCTTCTCTGGGACCCAGTGGTAAAGAATCCATCTGCCAATGCAAGAGAAACAGGTTCAAAGCCTGGGTTGAGAATAACCCCTGGAGAAGGAAACGTCAACTCATTCCAGTATTCTTGCCTGAGAAATCCCATGGACAGAGGAGTCTCAAAAGATTCAGTTACAACTTAGCAACTAAACAATAACAATGCACATAAAGAAGCTTACACACTGCTTGAAACATAGTAAGAAGTCAGTAAATTATATTTTCTTTTACTACAACTATGGTTATTTTATGTTCTAATGGCACTGTGATCCTTGGACATGTGTCCTAATCTGGCTCTAATGACGAAATATCAGAATATATTTTTGTAATAATTTTAAAGGTGATTATACAAATTTATGTCACTTCTAAAACTGAATGCAAAAAATCTAGGGTAATTACTCAAAAGAATGTTACAAACTTTTTACATTTTCAAACTTTTAAATCAGTGTGATAAAGTATTTTTAAAGAAAATTTTAGCTCATCCTCCTTCTGATCCTTTCAATTCAAATGTTCTCTCTCTGTGATCTACACCATCTTCTCATCTCTTTTTAACCACCGCTCTTCTGTAACGGCATCTATTACCATGTCATCTATATACTATGACTCCAGTGTTAGTAGCTCAGTAGTGTCTAACTCTTTGCAACCACATGGACTACAGCCTGCCAGGCTCCTCTGTCTGTGGGGATTCTCCAGGCAAGAAAACTAGAGTGGGTAGCCATTTCCTTTTCCATGGGATCTTCTCAGCCCAGGGATCGAATCCAGGTTTCTGGCACTGCAGGCAGATTCTTTACTGTCTGAGGCACCAGGGAAGCCACATACTATGATCACTAAACATTTATCTCTAGCCATCTTCTACCCAGAGTTCTACAATAATATGTCAACTCAATATCTCAAANGGATCGAATCCAGGTTTCTGGCACTGCAGGCAGATTCTTTACTGTCTGAGGCACCAGGGAAGCCACATACTATGATCACTAAACATTTATCTCAGGCCATCTTCTACCCAGAGTTCTACAATAATATGTCAACTCAATATCTCAAAATTCACACGTCCAAATCAAGATTTTTGAAAATTTCCCTGATCTATACTATTTGCCCTCTCAGTAAATGTTACTGCCTAATTCTTAAGCCAAAAATCTAGAACTCAATTCATCTTCCTTTTCAAATTCACATGTGCATCTATATTCAGCCTATCAACAAACTATGTCAATTCTATTTTAAAATTATATCCAAACATTTACCAGTTCTCATTACTGATCATGATCTGCCAATCTAAATCAACATTAAATTTCCCCTCCACTTCCACAATAGGCTTCTATTCAGTCTTATTGCTTCTATACCACCCCCATCCCTTACATTAGGCACAGTGATTTTCCAGAAACTGAGATCATATCTTCTATAGCTCAGTGAATTTCCATGACTTAGAAAAATTCTAACTTTTCTAGCCTTTGAGGCACCCTAATGACTTGGCCTCTGCTCTGCCTCTTCCAATTCTTCTGTCATTTTTGCCATCATTCACTCTGTTCTTGACACCTGAGATTACTGTTGTGACTTGCTTACCTCTTTGACTTTCATATATCCCACCCCTCTTCATTCATCTCACTTGAATTTAAAACAGCAGCACGCTCTGGATGTCTTCCTCTAACCTCCAGCCTCTGCTCTCTTTTGCTCCATAGCATTTACCATTATCTGAAACAAAAGTAAACTCCCTAAGGGCAGAGACCTTATCCTCTTATTCAAAGCTATGTGGCCAGTGCCTNCGCTCTGGATGTCTTCCTCTAACCTCCAGCCTCTGCTCTCTTTTGCTCCATAGCATTTACCATTATCTGAAACAAAAGTAAACTCCCTAAGGGCAGAGACCTTATCCTCTTATTCAAAGCTATGTGGCCAGTGCCTAGAATAGTGCCTGGCACTTTGTTGTTATTGTTCAGACTCTAAGTCGTGTCAGACTCTTTGCAACTCTGTGGACTGCAGCATGCCAGGCTTCCCTGTCCTTTGTTATCTCCCGGAGTATGCTCAAACTCATGCCATTTGAGTCAATGATGCTACCCAATCATCTCATCCTCTTTGTCCCTTTCTCCTCCTGTCTCCCACCTTTCCCAGGATCAGGGTCTTTTCCAATGAGTCGACTCTTGACATCAGGTGACCAAAGTATTGGAGCTTCAGTTGTTCCAATGAACATTCAGGGTTGATTTCCTTTAAGATTGACTGGTTTGATCTCCTGGCTGTCCAAGGGACTCTCAAGAGTCTTTTCCAGCATTACAATTTGAAAGCATCAGTTCTTTGGTGTTCATTCTTTTTTATGGTCTATCGCTTTCATCCATACATGAATACTACAAAAACCATACCTCTGAGTATATGGACTTTGTCTCTGCTTTTTAATACACTGTCTAGGTTTGTCATAGCTTTCCTTCCAAGGAGGAAGTATCTTTTAATTTCATGGCTGCAGTCATCATCCATAGTAATTTTGGAGCCCAAGAAAATAGTCTGTAACTGTTTCCACATTTTTTCCAACTTTTAGCTATGAAGTAATGGAACTGGATGTCATGATTTTAGTTTTTTGAATGTTAAGTTTAAAGCCAGCTTTTTCACTCTCNTGGCTGCAGTCATCATCCATAGTAATTTTGGAGCCCAAGAAAATAGTCTGTAACTGTTTCCACATTTTTTCCAACTTTTAGCTATGAAGTAATGGAACTGGATGTCATGATTTTAGTTTTTTGAATGTTAAGTTTAAAGCCAACTTTTTCACTCTCCTCTTTCACTCTCATCAGAAGTCTTTTTAGCTCCTCTTCCCTTTCTGCCACTAAATGGTATCTTCTGTACGTTTGGGCTTCTTTGGTGGCTCAGACAGTAAAGAATCCGCCTGCAATGCAGGAGATCTGGGTTTGATCCCTGGGTTGGTAAGATCCCCTGGAGAAGGGCATGGCAACCCACTTCAGTATTCTTGCCTGGAGAATCTCCATGGGGTTGCACAGAGTTGGAATGCTTGAGGTTGTTGATAGCTCTCTTAGCAATCTTGATTTCAACTTGTGATTCATCTAACCCAGCATTTTACAGGATGTACTCTGCATATAAGTTAAATAAGTAGGGTGACAATATACAACCTTAATGTACTCCATTCCCAATTTTGAACCAGTCAGTTGTTCCATGTCTGGTTTTAACTGTTGCTTCTTGACTTGCATACAGATTTCTCAGGAGACAGGTAAGGTGGTCTGGCATTCTCAACTCTTGAAGAATTGTCCACAGTTTGCTGTTATCCACAGTCAAAGTCTTTAGTGTAGTCAAGGAAGCAGATGTTTATCTGGAATTCTGTTTCTCTATGATCCAACGAATGTTAGCAGTTTGATCTCTGGTTCTTTGCCCTTTTCTAAAACCAGCTTGTACAACTGGAAATTCTCAGTTCATGTGCTGCTGAAGCCTAGCTTGAAGGATTTTGAGCACTGTTGGCTAGCATGTGAAATGAGTGCAATTGCAGGGTAGCTGAACATTTTTTGTCATTGTCCTTTTTTGGGATTGGAATGAAAACTAACTTTTTCCAGTCCTGCGGTCACTCTGAGTTTTCCAAGTCTGGACATATTGAGGGCAGCACTTTAACAGCATCATCTTTTAAATATTTAAATAGGTCACCTGGAATTCTATCACCACTAGCTTTGTTTGTAGTAATGCTTCCTAAGGCCCACTTGACTTTATACTCCAGGATGTTTGACTCTAAGTGAGTGATCACATTATCATGTTTATCCAAGTCATTAAGACCTTTTTTGAACAGTTCTTCTGTGTATTCTTGCTACCTCTCCTTAATCTCTTTTGCTTCTGTTAGGTCCTTATTATTTCTGCCCTTTATTGTACCCATCCTTATACGAAATATTCCCTTGATATCTCCAATTTTCTTGAAAAGATCACTCTAATATTTGGTAAACTAAATAAATTCTTGAGTGACTGTCCATTTGTATAAATCTTATGATTATGTAAAGTTACATTTTTACCATTCCTGCATCATTCGTTTCTACTTGTATTTTTCTAAAGAAGCCATATTTAATTCTACTTCACTTGTTTTTGTTTTTCCCAAGAAAATACATTACAAGTGTGTTCCCAGATGTGCATTACCACATAATAATATTTTACAAAGTTTTATATCCTTTGTATATTACTTATCCTAATATTTTTCTATTTTAAAAAGAATGTATTGTATATTTTTAATATCTTCTAATCAGTATTATTCAACATAACATATAGATTAAGAAAACAGATTTTAGAATCAAGCAGCTTGGGTACAAATATTAATTCTTTTTTTTGTCTCTAAACCATAGGGGTTTCACTATCTATCTGTAAAAGAGAGAATATTCTTATATACTTCCTGGTGTTGGTGTCAATATTAAGTGAGATAATGCTTAATAGCACTTCATACAAATACTAGTCAGTGCTATTTATTATTATATTTAATAACTTTTTCATGATTGAATGGATGAGTGAATCAATGAATGAAGATTCAGATACTATATGTATTTCTTCATCTGTTTCTTTCCACTGAAAAAAGACAGTGCGGACAAGCGTTGCCATGGATCCAATACAAGTAAAAATAGTTCTTCTGGGTCTCTAAAGGACTTGAAAAACACAAAGCTCAATAAGAGTGATGGGATAAGCAGCTAATTAAACACTTCTGCCAAAGGGAGGTAAGTGGCATGTTCAGGAGCTTTTCAAAATATACCTCCCACTAACAGAAATACTTACGCCTAAGGCCATATATTGTCAGAGCTATTAGTGGCTACAGGGGCTCATTCAAATCACAGAATCTCAGAGAGAAGGGAGTTTTGGGTTTTCAGAGACTAAAATTTTAAGAAATCTGGAGTGTAATAAGGTCAAATTTGGAAGATAAAGTTCAGTCTTCAGCAAGTTTAGCAAGTTTACCTCTGTTCAAAGTCCAACATTTTTATAAAAACATTATTGTGCTTTATAATTTACCTAAGAACTACTTGATTAGACAGATTTGCACAAGAATATTAAATATTGTTTTTTTATACAGGTTAGTTAAATTTGTGAGTTACTTAATTCAGTATCTGACCATTTTAACTATAAATACAATTTGCGTATCATGTCTAATGGGGCTGCTTTCAAGACAACTGTTTAATTTCAATATGTCAACTTTTTCTAAAAAATTAATGAACATTTTATTTTGTTCTACTATGATAGAAAAAAATAAGTGTTGATAGCAGTAATAAGAACTGTGAAACTCAAACAATTATATTTGAGATGGAAATCACTAGAAATGTAGGTCACTGCTTTTATTGGGTTTCAATCGTTGGATGCTCACTTGGCCTAAGCTATCACCTGAGTATTCATTGAACCAGTGAAGGGAAGGGAAATAGAATCATTATGTATAATACTCTGTAATAGATTAACAACGATTATATTTAAACTGTAAAATATAGATAATTTGTTCTTTCTCAGAATAAAATTACCTATACACTATGAAAATCTACTGTGTATGTTTTACCTATGCCTCTTTCTATGGATTCTCAAGTGTCTTGTAGTTTCAAGATGGCTTGTAAAGGCCTAAGCAAGTAAACTGAGCAAGAATATCACCATGCAGTACAAGCCTGAAGTTGAAAAAGCATGGGTCCTGGACTTGGGAAGTTGGTCAGTTGTTCTATCTCTATAAAAATTTATGAAATTATCAAACTTATTGCTAAAATCCATTCACTGAACAAATGTTTATTGAAAACCTCTTGTATTCCACGTCCTGTTTTGTTGAGCAAAAAATAGAATATACTGACAGGAAGAGGAGGGCAAGAAAGATTAGAGAAGCATCCTGCTGCTGCTGCTAAGTCACTTCAGTTGTGTCCGACTCTGTGCAACCCCATAGACGGCAGCCCACCAGGCTCCTCTGTCTCTGGGATTCTCCAGGCAAGAATACTGGAGTGGGTTGCCATTTCCTTCTCCAATGCATGAAAGTGAGGTGTGAAAATGAAGTCTCTCAGTCGTGCCTGACACTTAGTGACTCAATGGACTGCAGCCTACCAGGTTCCTCCGTCCATGGGATTTTCCAGGCAAGAGTACTGGAATGGGTTGCTATTGCCTTCTCCAGAGAAGCATCCTAACTATATATAATTTGGTGAATGGTTGCTGCTTAAAAAGAAACAAACAAACAAAAAAACAGAATAAAGATATAAAGAACAAATGAAGGATGAGTAGAAGAAAATTACTTTAGATAGGATGGTCAAGGAAGACATTCAGGTGAAAACTGGAATGAAACAATGCAGTAAGCCCAAAAGGTATCTTGGGGATGGTTTTCCAAGGAGAAAAAGTAGAAAGTCCAAAGACTTTGAAGCAGTTAGAATTTTATCCAGATAACAGAAACTGAAGTCGCTCAGTCCTGTTTNAACTGGAATGAAACAATGCAGTAAGCCCAAAAGGTATCTTGGGGATGGTTTTCCAAGGAGAAAAAGTAGAAAGTCCAAAGACTTTGAAGCAGTTAGAATTTTATCCAGATAACAGAAACTGAAGTGAAGTCGCTCAGTCCTGTTTGACTCTTTGCGACCCCATGGACAGTAGCCAACCAGGCTCCTCCATCCATGGGATTTTCCAGGCAAGAATACTGGAGTGAATTGATGAACACAAATTACAGATAATTCTTTAATATCAACCTAAGATAACTCTGCATTGACTCATATTTGAATTAAGACATCGAGCCTTCTATGTAAAGAAATAATCATTTTTGTCATAACATTTAAAACTAAAAATATTTATAGCTAAAAATAGAAATGCAAAGTATATTTTCATTTATGTAAAGACTAGCAGCGAGATCAAATGGTAAAACCTAAAGTGAGCTATCATCCAACTGTCATTTAGAATCTAGTTCTTGTCTCATACAAATCCCATATGCCCTTCTGCTATATATTCAATTTTCTGGATTTATACATGTTCTACAAAGTATACATTACTTTTTAAGGGACATAAAGTAATATGCCCCTTTCGTGTGATCTTGTCAGGAAACAGAAGCCATCTGATAAAATTTTCTGTCTCTAAGTATGCGCTTTCAAACCAGTGCCACAAAAAAGGTAGTGTGTTTTATGTTTAAAGACCCACCATAGATGCACTCACATGTTTGTCAAAAAGCCCAGGTATCTAGAGAGAAATGGACTTTTGACAGAGAGTGTGTAAAGGATCCTGAGTCCTGCATCTTTTTGCCTTAAAAGTAAAAAGTGAGGCTGAATCCATCTAGGCTAGGGATGACAGTTTGTTAACATTTATTCCTGATGTTGCATGTCAACCATGGCAAGATCTCAAAGTCTTTCAAAGGCTTTAATGCTTGGGAGAAGCTTCTGCACTTGCTGAAATGAATTTATAGTCAAATGGCCTGATCTTCTTGTTCTTTACATGGATTTATTTCTTATGGCAAAAACACCAGGATTAATCAACTGACACATTTGACATATGGAAAAGCTTTGCAATAATCATGTAGAATAGGGGTTTTCTTCTGCTTTAAACAAAAATGTTTACAATGTACAGTTCTTTTTCTCTGTTTTCCATCACACAGAATATTTTATTTTTTTCTTATTTCCCTTTCCTCTTCCTAAACTCTTGTTACATGTTTGTTTTTTTTTTTCCTTCCTTCTTTAATGTCGGCACATTTCTCCTTTTTATCTCTTTCTTCTTTCTAATAAAATCATCATACCTTCATGGACAAAATAAGATATAATATTTTGGATAATGTAATGTTCAAACTTTGATTAAACATATA
>SJYV01021496.1:1053037-1082064 GCA_006410875.1 Neotragus pygmaeus | reverse complement strand
GGTTGTTCCATGTCTGGTTCTAACTGTTGCTTTCTGACCTGCATATAGGTTTCTCAAGAGGCAGGTCAGGTGGTCTGATATTCCCATCTCTCTCAGAATTTTCTACAGTTTATTGTGATGCACACAGTCAAATGCTTTGGCATAGTCAATAAAGCAGAAATAGATATTTTTCTGGAACTCTCTTGCTTTTTCCATGGTCCAGCGGATGTTGGCAATTTGATCTCCGGTTCCTCTGCCTTTTCTAAAAGCAGCTTGAACATCAGGGAGTTCATGGTTCACGTACTGCTGAAGCCTGGCTTGGAGAATTTTGAGCATTACTTTACTAGTGTGTGAGATGAGTGCAATTGTGTGGTAGTTTGAGCATTCTTTGGCATTGCCTTTCTTTGGGATTGGAATAAAAACTGACCTTTTCCAGTCCTGTGGCCACTGCTGAGTTTTCCAAATGTGCTGGCATATTGAGTGCAGCACTTTCACAGCTTAATAATGCACAAAAAACTGCTACCATTAATTTTAAAAGGTAAAGAAAATACGATACCAACAATTTACAAATGGGAAAACACAAGTAGCCAATATACGTACTAATATATACATTTGAGCAACTCTCCTAGAAATCAGGGAAATTAAATTTAAAATAAAAAAATTTGGGGAATTTCTTGGTGGCCCAATGGTTAGGACTCTACGCTCTCACTGCCAAAGGTCCAGGTTCAATTGCTGGTTGGGGAACTAAAATCCCATAAGCTACATGGCATGGCCAAAAAGTAAACAAATAAAATTTTCACCCATCAGATTGTTGAGGAATTTAAAAGATTATTAAAACTGTTAGGAAGAATATGAAAGAATTTCACAGAGGTCACAGGTAATTTTCAAAAAGACTGCAGGTAGGAATATAAATTGGTGCAGCCTCTTTGGAAGGCAAACTGGCAGCATAGACTGAACTTTTAAATGTGTGTATTCTGTGATTTAGGAAATCCTCCCTAGGGCTTCCCTGGTGGCTCAGATGGTAAAGAATCCAACTGCAATGCAGGAGACCTGGGTTTGATCCCTGGGTTGGGAAAATCCCCTGGAGGAGAGCATGGCAACCCACTCCAGTATTCTTGCCTGGAGAACCCCCATGGATAGAGGAGCCTGGTCGGCTGCAGTCCATAGAGTCACAAAGAGTCAGGCACGACTGAGTGACTAAGCACACACACAGACCTCTAGGCATCTACCAGAGTAAAGCATTTACCCAAGTGCACAGAATGCTTGAATAAAGGAGTCTACTGTAGCATTGCCTTCGTAGGACAAACTGGGAACAGTCTGAAGTCTATCAGAACTAGACTGGCTATGCAAAATTTAAAAGAAAAGGTTGATTTCTATCTATAGAGAATGACCTCCAGGATTTATAACTGGGTGACAAAACAAATCTAGGGAACAATGTTTGCTATGATAAAAGTGAAAGTGAAAGTCAATCAGTCCTGTCCGACTCTTTCCGACCTCATGGACTATAGTCCGCCAGGTTCCTCTGTCCATGGAATTCTTCAGGCTAGAATACTGGAGTGGGTAGCCTTTCCCTTCTCCAGGAGATCTTCCTAGCCCAGGGATTGAACCTGGGTCTCCCACATTGCAGGCAAATTCTTTACCAACTGAGCTAACAGAACTACCAGGTTTAGTAAAAGCAAACTCACATAAAACAATGTTATCTGCAGGTTTATCTTATTTAAAACATAAGAGAAAGTCTGATACTGTTGAACTGAAAATAATAGCAAATGGTTGCTTAAATTAACATGATATTGAATGGTTTTTAGTAAAGAAATTGCTCTAAGCCCTTTGTCACGTTTAACACATGCAAGCCTACAACAACTCTATAAGGTGAAGTGAGGTTAAATAATTTGGCCAGAGTCATGAATAAGTTGCAAAATCCATATTCAAACTTGGACACTCTAGCTCCGAGAGTTATCAGCCTTAACTTTGGTTATGTGTGGGAAGCGGGACTGGAATTGGGGTATGCTTGAAGGCAACCATGGCCTAATTTGTAATGTCTTTATTTTGTACCAAGTATAAAAACACATAAAGGAAAGCTAAACAATGAATTCAGGATGATTGTTACAGATGGGGAGAGTGAAATAGAAATAAAATCGATGTGGAGTGTGCAGAATGTACATGAATTTTTTGTGTTAATAAAAATTCATTTAAAAAGAAATATGATAATTTACCAATGATTATAGCAGATTAGAGAGAGAACTCTGATTCCACTTAATTCATTATTCTTAGAAAAGACATAAGTGTTAACTTAGAATGCTTTGAAAACTGGAGAGGACTACTTTCTGACACAACAATGAATAAAGTGCTTTTAATTTGAAAACTATAGCATGTTAAAGTTGAGATTCAGACAAAATTTAAGCACCTCTTTCTTACCATAAACTATCTTTCCAAACTTTCCCTCCCCTCCTACAAACAATAGGAGAAATCCATGCTCCATTTCCTGCCCATGTTTTGCTGAGTTCCCATTTTATTCTCTGCTCAAGATGTTTGCACCCCACTTCTTTGGTTCACTCAGTCCTTTGGGGAGCCATCTGCACCTAATCGATACACAGCATGCAGGCCTTTAACATGTGCTAATAGATTTGGGAAAGATTGAAGACAAGAGGAGAAGTGGACAATAGAGGACAAGATGATTGGATGGCATCACTAACTCAATGGACATGAGTTTGAGCAAGCTCTGGGACATGGTGAAGGACAGGGAAGCCTGGCATTCTGCAGTCCATGGGTTCTCAAAGAATCGGACGTGACTGAGCGACTAAACAACAGCTACAAATAAATCTGGAATGACTGCAGTAGAAATCTCTTTTTTTTCCTTTGCAGTAGAAATCTTATCCAACAGGATTCAGGACTGGAAATGGAATAACTCAGTTAAAGTCAGAAATCACTAAATGTGATCTATATTTACATGAAATACTTTTGACTTCAAGCATATTTATACATTCATTCACCAATGTTATAATGTAAAGAAAGGTTGAGAAGGAGGACTGAATCCTTGCATTAACTTTCTTGAACGTACAACATTCACAGCATGCATTTTTATGATTTAAGTTTGGCTTTCTTTAAAGTGGAGCAAGAACTTAAACACACCTGAGAAAGAAATCTGTGTACCGGACTTTAAATTACTTAGAATTATTTACCCAACTTCTTACAATTGTTTTACCCACACTTATTTCAATAGTAGCTTTTGTTTTTTTACTAACACAGTCTTTACTGAATCTTTTCAAAGCATTCCACTAAGTTTAAAAACAATTTAATGAAATGACGCAAACACAGAAGAAAAATGGAAAGGACACCTGTTCCCACACTCAGCTGTATGAATGTTACCATTTTGCTGTGCTTGGTTCAGATTTTTCAAAAAGAAATCAGTATTACAGATAGAATTGGAACCTTCTGCACACTCCACATTGATTTTATTTCTACGTCACTCTCCCTGTCTCTAACAATCATCCTGAATTCACTGTTTAGCTTTCCTTTATGTTTTTATACTTAGTATATACATGTACTAGTAAACAGATATATTTATATAGCTTTGTTTTACATGTTTTGACTCTATGTGTAAATTGTATCACACTGTATTTCTCTCCCATCATCATGTGTTTGAGATTTATCCTTGTTGCTATTTGTAGCTCTAGTCTACTTATTTGAACTGTTGCATTGTATTCTATTTTGCAAATATCCCAAAATGTATTTATTTTCTCTCTAGTTGATTATTTGGGTTATTTCCATCCCCCCCCCCCAATAAACAATACTGCACTGATCATTCCTTCATACATCTCCTTGTATATATATGTGAAAGTTTCCCTAGCAAATATAATAAGAAATGGAATGTGGGGGATTTTCCTGGTGTCTAGTGGCTAAGACTCCACACTCCCAATGCAGGGGCCTCAGGTTCCATCCCTGGTCAGGAAACTAGATTCCACATACTGCAACTTAAACAAAAGATCCTGCATGGTGCAACTAATATCTCACATACTGTATCTAAGACCTAGCACAACCAAATAAAATGAATAAATAAATAAATGTTTTTAAAATTTACTTTAAAAAATGGAATTTTGGTGTCAAAGGGCATGCACATCTTCACATATATTGTCAAACTATTTGCTAATATGGTTGTAACAATTTATGCTTTCACTAGCAGTGACTGAGTTCATTGCTCCATAGCCAACATTTATGCTATCAGTCTTTAAAGTTTTTTTCCCATTTAAGTGAGTGTGGAATGGTATCCCAGGTGGTTTTATTTTGATCTGGCTTATCTACAATGAGAGGAATGATCTTTCCATACATTTGTTGGCCATCTAGATGTCCTCTTCTCATAATTGCTTGCTTCTCTCCTTTGCCCATCCCTCCACTATTTATCTTTTATTCCTGATCTGCAGAAACTTTGTTAAATTCTAGATACTTATCTTTGTCACTTAAATGAATTACAAGTGTCTTTCTCAGATTGCAGCTCATAATTTATCTTTGTTCATGCCGTATTTTGTTGCATAAATATTTTAAAAACAGAGGTAATCACATTTAATAGTCTTTTCTGTCATGGTTTATGCTTTTGAAGTTTAGGAAATACTTACCTGAGAGAACGATTCTCCTTACATACTCTTCAAAATGTTCTGAAGCTTTTTCATATTTAGGTGGCTTGTTTTACTTAGATATGGTTTTCGGTATGGTATGGGGATGGGGACCTTCCATCTTTCCTTTCTCTCTCTTTCTTTCTCTTCTCTGTATACATACAGTCATCTTAGCCTAGGTTCTCTGAAAAACAGAGCATGAGGCACCACCTACATGCTGAGGTACTGAGAGGGGCAATCCTAGGGCAGCAATAACTAAGGAAAATAGAAGTGGGGTGTGGGAGGAAAGAACGCAAGTACAAGCTTGATATGTTACCAGGCTGGTCACGGCGTCCCAAGGGAATCCACCCTTGGTCACCCAGGACCTTGTCCCAGCACGTTATGTGGAGGCACCACACCTCAGAACTGTCAGTCAGAGAGAGGAGGAAGGGCTAACAGTTTATCTACTGGCTCCTCCTTTCTCCTTCCTCTTCATGGTTGAAGGTTACTCCGTTGGAAGTTAAGTCACTTTTGGGTTGTTAAGTGAAGTGAAGTGAAGTGAAAAGTGAAGTCACTTAGTCGTGTTCGACTCTTTGCGACACCCTGGACTGTAGCCTACCAGGCTTCTCCATCCATGGGATTCTCCAGGCAAGAATACTGGAGTGGGTTGCCATTTCCTTCTCCAGGGGATCTTCCCGACCCAGGGATCGAACCCGGGTCTCCCGCATTGGAGGCAGACGCTTTACCCTCTGAGCCACCGGGGAAGCCCTCTGGGTTGTTATACCAACCTAATGGGGAAGCCCGTCTCCAGGACTCTTATGTGGTACTTGATGCTTTGTTTGAACTGATAGTGATGGAAGAGCCATATCCCCCGTGAGTCCAGTAGGCTGAGACCTGAACACCAGAGCCATTGTGTCTTCCACCCTTTTGGGAGCAGTGGAGGCCACACCCAAGTCAGGCTCTCACTCTATGGTAACACTGAGACAGCTGGAAGGATTAGGAGAAGCAGAAAGACCAGTAGTGACTGGGGCTCCCAGTGGGGAAGTGGGTCCAGGTAAATTACTTGGATCCTTAACAACCAATTTTCTACTTATTTAATAGCTAATCTGTAATGCCACCAGGACCCAAGGGAAAGAGCAGTGACCCCACAAGAGACTGACCCAGACTTGCCCGTGAAGGTCCAGGAGTCTCCGGTGGAGACGTGGGTTGGTTTTGGCCTGCTGCAGGGTTGGGGGCACTGAGTGCAGCAGTGCCTGCATGGGACCTTTTGAAGGAGGTCCCCATTATCTTCATTACCTCCACCATAGTTTGGCCTTAGGTCAAATAATAGGGAGGGAACACAGCCCCGCCCATCAACAGAAAATTGGATTAAAGATTTACTGAGCATGGCCCTGCCCATCAGAACAAGACCCAGTTTATCCCTCAGTCAGTCTCTCCCACCAGGAAGCTTCCAAAAGCCTCTTATCCTTCTCCATTAGAGGGCAGACTGAAAAAAACTAACCAATCTGATCACATGGACCACAGCCTTGTCTAAGTCAAGGAAACTACAAGCCATGCTGTGTAGGGCCACCCAAGACGGCCAGGTCATGGTGGAGAGTTCTGACAAAACGTGGTCCACTGGAGAAGGGAATGGCAAAGCACTTCAGTATTCTTGCCTTGAGAACCCCATGAACAGTATGAAAAGGCAAAAAGATAGGACAATGAAAGATGAACTCCCCAGGTTGGTAGGTGCCCAATATGCTGCTACTGAAGATCAGTGGAGAATGAAGAGACGGAGCCAAAGCAAAAACAACACCCAGCTGTGGATGAGACTGGTGATGGAAGTAAAGTCTGATGCTGTAAAGAGCAATACTTACTGCATAGGAACCTGGAATGTTAGGTCCATGAAGCAAGGCAAACTAGAAGTAGTCAAACAGGAGATGGCAAGAGTGAACATTGACATTATAGCAATCAGCAAACTAAAATGGACTGGAATGGGTGAATTTAACTCAGATGACCATTATATCTACTACGGTAGGCAAAAATCCTTAGAAGAAATGGAGTAGCCATCATAATCAAAAAAAGCCCGAAATGCAGTACTTGGGAGCAATCTCAAAAATGATAGAAAGATCTCTGTTCATTTCCAAGGCATTCCATTCAATATCACAGTAATCCAAGTCTATGGCCCGACCAGTGATGCTGGAGAAGCTGAAGTTGAACGGTTCTGTGAAGACATATAATACCTTCTAGAACTAACACCCCAAAAAGATGTCTTTTTCATTATAGGGGACTGCAATGCTAAAGTAGGAAGTCAAGAAATACCTGGAGTAACAGGCAAATGTGGCCTTGGAGTACAGAATGAAGCAGGGCAAAGGCTAATAGAGTTTTGCCAAGAGAACGCACTGGTCATAGCAAACACCCTCTTCCAACAACATAAGAGAAGACTCTACACATGGACATCACCAGATGGTCAACAACGAAATCAGATTGATTATATTCTTTGCAGCCAAAGATGGAGAAGCTCTAAACAGTCAGTAAAAACAAGACTAGGAGCTGACTGTGGTTCAGATCATGTACTCCTTATTGCCAAATTCAGACTTAAATTGAAGAAAGTAGGGAAACCAAAAAGCATTCAGGTTATGACCTAAACCAGATCCCTTGATTATACCGTGGAAGTGACAAACAGATTCAAGGTATTAGATCTGATAGACAGAGTGCCTGAAGAATTGAACAGATGGATGGAGGTTCGTGACATTGTACAGGAGGCAGTGATCAAGACCATCTCCAAGAAAAATAAATGCAAAAAGGCAAATTGGTTGTCTGAGGAGGCCTTACAAATAGCTGTGAAAAGAAAAGTGAAAGGCAAAGGAGAAAGGGAAAGATATAGTCACGTGAAAGTAGAGTTCCAAAGAATGGCAAGGAGAGATAAGAAAGCCTTCTTCAGTGATCAATCAATGCAAAGAAATAAGAGGAAAACAACAGAATGGGAAAGACTAGAGATCTCTTCAAGAAAATTAGAGATACCAAGGGAACATTTCATGCAAAGATGAGCACAATAAAGGACAGAAATGGTATGGACCTAATAGAAGCAGAAGACATTAAGAAGAGATGGCGAGAATACACAGAAGAACTATACCAAAAAATCTTCAGGACCCAGATAATCACGATGGTGTGATCACTCACACTCACCTACAGCCAGACATCCTGGAATGTGAAGTCAAGTGATCCTTAGGAAGCATCACTATGAACAAAGTTAGTGAAGGTGATGGAATTCCCATTGAGCTATTTCAAGTCCTAAAAGATGATGCTGTAAAAGTGCTGCACTCAATACACTAGCAAATTTGGAAAACTCAGCAGTGACCATGGGACTGGAAAAGGTCAGTTTTCATTCCATTCCAAAAGGAAAGCAATGACAAAAAATGTTGAAATTATCGCACAGTTGCACTCATCTCACATGCTAGCAAAATAATGCTCAAAATTCTCCAGGCCAGGCTTTAACAGTATGTGAACCATGAACTTCCAGATATTTAAGCTGGATTTAGAAAAGGCAGAGGAACCAGAGAACAAATTGCCAATATCTGTTGGATCACTGAAAAAGCTAGTTCCAGAAAAACATCTACTTCTGTTTAATGGACTATGCGAAAGCCTTTGACTGTGTGGATCACAATAAACTGTGGAAAATTCTTAAAGAGATGGGAATACCAGACCACCTGACCTGCCTCCTGAGAAATCTGAATGCAGGTCAAGAAGCAACAGTTAGAACTGGATGTGGAACAATAGAATGGTTCCAAATTGGGAAAGGAGTACGTCAAGGCTGCATACTGTCACCCTGCTTATTTAACTTATATGCAGAGTACATCATGAGAAATGCTGGACTGGATGAAGCACAGGCTGAAATCAAGGTTCCTGGGGGAAATATCAATAACCTCAGATATGCAGATGACACCACCCTTATGGCAAAAAGCAAAGAAGAACTAAAGAGCCTCTTGATGAAAGTGAAAGAGCAGAGTGAAAAAGTTGGTTTAAAACTCAACATTCAGAAAGCTAACATCATGGCATCTGGTCCCATCACTTCTTGGCAAATAGATGGGGAATCAGTGAAAACAGTGTCAGACTTTATTTTGGGGGGCTCCAAAATCACTGCAGATGGTGATTGCAGCCATGAAATTAAAAGACACTTGCTCCTTGGAAGGAAAGTTATGACCAACCTAAACAGCATATTAAAAAGCAGAGACATTACTTTGTCAACAAAGGTCCATCTAGTCAAAGCTATGGTTTTTCCAGTAGTAATGTATGGATGTGAGAGTTGGACTATAAAGAAAGCTGAACACCAAAGAACTGATGCTTTTGAACTGTGGTGTTGGAGAAGACTCTTGAAAGTCCCTTGGACAGCAAGGAGATTCAACCAGTCCATCCTAAAGGAAATCAGTCCTGAATATTCATTGAAAGAACTGATGCTAAAGCTGAAATTCCAATACTTTGGCCACCTGATATGAAGAACTGACTTACTTGAAAAGACACTGATGCTGGGAACGATTGAAGGTGGAAGGAGAAGGAGATGACAGAGGATTTGGTGGTTGGATGGCATCACCGACTCAATGGACATGAGTTTGAGCAAACTCTGGGAGTTGGTGATGGACAGGGAAGCCCAGCGTGCTGCAGTCCATGGGGTCGCAAAGAGTTGGACATGACTGAGCAACTGAACTGAACTGAAATGCCACCTTGGAATTTATCAAGTCTGCGTATATTCATGAATCTCTTTCTGGGGTCTCTTTTCTGTTCCACTCACTAATATGTCTATCCTTATACCAATATGAGGCCATCTTGAAACCTATATTTTTACATTGACATCTGGTAGGACAGTCTTTCTATTTTGTTCTTCATCTTCAAAATTATCTTGTCCCTTTCCTCTTCTATATAAATTTTAAGATCAGTCTGTTTAGTTCCATAAATAGTCATACTTGGGTTTTATTTAGAATTATATTGAATTTATAAACTAATTTGGGGAGAATTTGTAACTTTATAATAATGAATCTTCCAATTCACAAACATGATGGATCTCTTTATTTATTCAGGTGTATGTGTGTGTTTTCTTCAATTTTTATACTTTTCTTCATGATGATCTTACACACTTACTGATTAGCTCCTAGGAATCTTGTTATTGTTGTCACTATTGTGAATGGGATCTTCTTTCTTCCTACAATTTCTGATATTTACTGATGTGAAAGGCTACTGATTTTTTCCTACTGATCTTGAGTAGGGCAAATTTGCTAAACTTCTTTATTAGTTTAATAGATTCTATTCTGTGTATTATTTTGGAATTTGCATGTAATCAGTTATATTATCTGTAAATAAGGACAGTGGCCTTCAGATCCCAGTTTTAAAGATTTGTAAAAATCATGAACGGGTGTTAAATTTTGTTGATGTACTTTTGAAATTTATTGGAATGATAAAATTTTCTTTACTCTGTTTAAATGTTCTGTAGATTTTAGGATGTGATGCTGCACTTTCTAGTATTTCTGGGATAATCAACTTAGTCTTTGTAGAAACAGTTCTTTTGATATTCATATTACATTGATTTACATAATTTTAATTTAAATTATGTAGCTCTAATATCAATTGCACCTTGCATCAATAGGTTATGAACTAAAATACAGTCTACCCTGGATGAGCAGATAAGTGTACAATAGCCCCTTACCTAGCAGGATTACACTGATCTTCTAAGACAGAACGGGGGGCTTCCCTGGTGGCTCAGTGGTGGAGAGTGTGCCTGCTAATGCAGGAGACATGGGTTTGATCCCAGATCCAAGGTGATTCCACGTGCCGTAGAGCAACTAAACCCATACACCACAACTGTTGAGCCTGTGCTCTAGAGCCTGGGAGCTGCAACTGCTGAAGTCCATGTGCCTTAGAGCCCATGCTATGCAACAAGAGAAGCCACCACTCACTGCGACTAGAGAAAAGCCCACGCAGTGACAAAGACCCAACAAGAACAACAAAAATGACAGAATGGGGAGTATCAGTTACGTAGAAATCAATTAACAAAGTGTTCACCGTTTAAGGAAATCAGTGGCTGTGGTGACAGAGCTCATGCTCTGTAAGTCAACATGAGTTGTCTCCATCCAACCACGATTCAAGAAATAGTTATTGAGAAATCACTATACATTAAGTACCATGTTAGGCATCATGGTTACACACAAAAGTGAAGGAGGTAGTTCCTGTTCACAAAATATTTTCCAGTCTAATAGAAAGGTTAAGACTAAGTCCTTATATACATCATGAAGAGATAGAAAGAGCAAGACAGATGTCTGCTACTGCTGCTGCTGCTTCAGTCGTGTCCGACTCTATGTGACCCCATAGACGGCAGCCCACCAGGCTCCCCGTCCCTGGGATTCTCCAGGGAAGAACACTGGAGTGGGTTGCCATTTCCTTCTCCAACGCATGAAAGTGAAAAGTGAAAGGGAAGTCGCTCAGTCGTGTCTGACTCTTAGCGACCCCATGGACTGCAACCCGCCAGGCTCCTCCGTCCATGGGATTTTCCTGGCTAGAGTACTGGATGGAGTGGGGTGCCATCGCATTCTCCAAGACAGATGTCTAAGGAAGCACAAAAGCTATCACGGGAGTAAGTAAGGTGTAACTGGGAGGAAACAGTGATCAGGAAAGGAGTCTAAGAGGAGGTAGATTCTGCTGTAGCTATGAAACAGTTGGACCTTTGATATTCACACCAACTGGCCCCTTTAACTGCTCCCTGTCAGCAATTGCTTTGAAAGCAGAGCTACCCTCTGATCTGCTCTGATGACCATTTCTTTTCTCGTTGGCCTTGCACACAGATTCTTCCTCTCTGTCCAGCCCTTTGAGATGAGATGTCCACTTCCTAGTCCCTGAAAACTGCCACCATGTTATCTTACATGACAATGCAGAGTGAAGATGCAAGATGAAAAAAAAAACTAATCAGCTGATTTTAAGATTGGGAAGTTAGCCTGAATTATCCTGACCGGCCTGGTGTAATCAAAAGAGTTCTTTAAAGTGAAAGAGAAAGTGGGAGAATCAGAGCCAGTGTGATGCAGTGTGAGGAAGACTTGACCAGTCATCATGAACCAAAGAATGCTGGCAGCCATTGGAAACTGGAAAAGGAAAGGAAATGGATTCTCTCCTGAGGCTCCAGAGGACTGCAGCCCTGAGACACTTTATTTTAGCCCAGTGCCACCCATTTCAGACTTCTGACCTGCAGAACTAGAAGATCATACATTTTGTTTTAAGCCACCACGCTTGTGGTAATTTGTTGCAGCAGCAACGGGAAAGCAATACAAAAGGTTAATAAAACTGATCAGGAGAAAGAACAGGTTTTCAGAGTGAGTTTCTGGCTTTGTTGTTGCTGAGCTGAGGAGCTGGTGGTTATCTGTGAAAGGGCCAGAAGGCTGAGAAAAGAGGTTGGGATCTGAGATTCTACAGTCATTTCATCAAGGAGATGAAAGCTTGACAGCTACAGCATGGCTGTGATGGCTTTCAGGAGAAAGCTTAAGGCAATGGTACCCAATAGAAATAAAATATAAGCCACAAATGTGAGCCAGATTTGCAATGTAAATTTTTCAGTAACCACATTAAAAACATATAAAAAATCATATAAAATTAAATTTTAATAATATATTTTATACTCACATATCCAAATTATCAGCATATAATTACTATAAAAATTATTAATGAGACATTTTACATTCTTTTTCGTGGTTTAAAGTCTTTAATATCTAGTGAGCATTTTACACTCAGCACATATCTCTGTTTGGGACATCTATAATGAATTTCAAGGGCCTGAACCGTCACGTGGCTAGTGGATACAATATTGGACAGTGCAGTTTAGAGAAGGTGCACAAAGAGTGGACACTCGAGAGACTTCTCTAGGAGGAGGAAAAGGAGCCAGTGAAGGGAAGGACAGAGGTAGTGCAACGTTTCAAAATCCGAGAGAATCTTACTTCGGAAAATGTGGTGGCGGAAAAGCATCACATGATTTCTTTCTTCAGGGCTCTCGCTCATTCACCTCTTCCATTTTAGAAGTATTCCCCCTGTCTGTAGTGAAGTTTTTCACTACATTTTCATTTTCCCTGCCTTTAATGGTCTCATATATATACATACATGTAGTCATAAATTTAGGGGCTCAGGTACAGATGGCTAGGGATAACAGGGTGACTAGCAGAAAGAAGAAAGGTGCACTAAGGTGGTATGAAGTGGTTGGAGGATGTGATGATTTGGAACAGGTGCCTGGTGGGAGTAAGATGAAGATCATGTTGCCATGACAACTGATTATTTCATTGGTCCAATGACCAGTTGCTATGGTGACAAAATCTTTGTGTCAGTGTGACATGGATCCCAAGGGAGAGGATGCTTGTGCAAAGGACCCTTTGCTCATTGGTAAAGCTTTTATGTTTGCAATAATTTCTGCACTGTTTGACGAAACCTCCCCCAGGAACTCCAGTCAACATTGATCCTCCCTCCTTCCTGTTCATTTACAACAACCATTGCTTGTGAAATGCACACATTTTCGCTGTTCATGCTTTATACGGTGCTTCAGTATCTGAGAGTCCTTAATTGTTTGTTAATTTAACTCTTTCTCTTCCACAGGTATAATCCTATTGAAGGTAGGAATCCTTCTTATAATTCAGTTGTGTTTTTAAAAGACTGGGGGTTAGTGGAAAAGACAGACTTTGGGGAGCCAGACATATGTGGGTTTACATACCATCTCTGCTTCTGCCATTTGCAAAGGGTGTGGCCTTAGGAAAGTAATTTCATCTTCTTGAGATTTTATTCTATAAAATGAGGATAATAAAACTTGCACTGTGAGGTTGTTGTGATGATTACAGATAACGCATATAAAGTAGCTGGCTTACAGTAGGGACTCAGTAAATGGTCTTAATTATTGTAGTAATATCATGTCCAGCCCATGTTATAATGAGCACTTAGTTATACTTGATGAGTAATAAGATAATAATGACAGATGACAGGATAACAATAGGACTAAGTTTAATTTTCAGGATTCTTAAAGATCAGCTGTCCTATGGTAGTCCAGCTATACATCACCTACAGTCTTAACTGTCAGTCCAAGTTGGGAGAAAAGAATGTATTTAATTAGAAAACATGAAGGAAGAGATAACCAGATATTATGTGCCTCCTGATGGAAGAACATGCAACCAATGAACTATTAATAATTATGTCTAAAACAAAACATCACACATGAATGGATTCAGCCTCTCCACCTAATTACTGATTTCTAAGAAGCATAGAGGACAGCATGTATGCATGTTCAGCTGTGTCTGACTTTCTGCAACCCCGTGGACTGTAACCCATCAGGCTCCTCTGTACACAGGATTTTCCAGGCAAGAATACTGGGGTGGGCTGCCATTTCCTCCTCTAGGGGATCTTCCTGACCCAGGGATCGAACCTGCATCTCCTGTGTCTCCTGCCTTGGCAGGTGGATTCTTTACCACTGAGCCACCTGGGAAGCCCACAGAGGGCAGAGTCCATGTTAAAAACCGCCAAGGGAAGCAATCAGCAAGATTCAAATTGTAGGAAATACTATAGGAAAAATAATGTAGTTTGTTTGACAAACACATTGGGGAAGAAGGGGTAGAGAGGAAACTTGTATATTAATAAGATTTAGGAGACATATCATTAATTTCCGTGTGTTACTTGAGCTCTGATTCAAGCAAACATTTTAAAAATTCATAAGATGACTGAAAATTTAAATACTGACTGGATGGGTCCAAGATATATCTTAATACCAGTGACTTCAGAAATTCTCATTAATTTTAGAGAAGAGAATGATATATTTTGGTATAATAAGAGCTCTTATCTTTTAGAAATAAGACCCCGATGTTGGAAAAGATTGAAGGCAGGAGAAGGGGACAACAGAGGACAAAATGGTTGGATGGCATCACCGATTCAATGGACATGAGTTTGAGCACCCTCCAGGAGATGGTGAAGGACAGGGAAGCCTGGTGTGTTGCAGACCATGGGATCATATGGGGTCTCAAAGAATTGGACACAACTGAGCGACTGAACAGCAAATCTTCTGGAAATACAGGTTTAAAATATATGTGTATTGACGAAGTATGATGTTGGCAATTTGCTTCAAAATAACATTGATGGGACAATGTCAGTGTGAGGGTAGGAATCAAAATAGAAAAAGATTAGCTACTGCTTGATAATTGTTGAAGCTGATTGATTATGGGGGTTCGTTGTGCTATTTGTCTATTTGCACAACTGCTTAAAGTTTTTCACAGAAAATAAAGATGTTTGGAAAATGTTAAGGAATCATAATTAAAACGTTAATTGCATTTATCCAAGACTGTAGGCACAATCAGGGCTTCTCTGGTGTCTCAGCAGTAGAGAGTCTGCCTGCAGTGCAGGAGACACAGAAGCATGGATTCAGTCCCTGGATCAGGAAATTCTCTGGAGGAGGAAATGGCAACACACTCCAGTATTCTTGCTGGGAAAGCCCAAAGAGACACAACTGAGCAACTGAACACAGCACCCACAGCAGGTGGGCAATAAAGATGCTCAAATGTAAGAAAATACAGAATATCCTCTGGTACAGTGGTGGACAAATGCATTTTTATGGCTTAATGAATAAATTCATGGATATTTCACCTAGCTAGTCCTCCAAAGTGCCATTTCTACATTGGACACATCAATATTTTGCTATTTCAAATTACAATCAGTACCACTCATGTGTTGTAGGTTACATTCCAAGAAAAAAAAAAAAAATTCCCTAAGAAGGAATGGGTAGACAAGATATTTTTTAGGGGAAAGATAGACAGGTGTGCTTTTGTGATCAGTCCTAGTCGAGGAGTAAAGAGGAGAGGGCAGAGGAAGGAGTTGAATGGTGGTGATACAGTTGTCAAGCAGATTTCATCTGAATCAGCCTCCCAACCCCCTGGGAGCTCAGGAGATGGAAGGGCCCTTTTCAGATGTACCAATTTGAGCAATGGGGCCAGACCTTTACACTTGGAATCATCCTCCTGCCTACCTTGCCCCAACAAACTTGAACTCATCCTTTGAGGCTGAGCTCAAATGTTTCTGTGTCTGCAAACTCTTCCTTAAAACATTCATCCCCAGTCAGATTCATTTCCTTCCTCCACACTCCTTTCTCTATGAACCATACAGGGGAATAGGAAGAGCTCATATCTGTAACATTTATGATGAGTTAGGCACGGAGAAGGCAATGGCACCCCACTCCAGTGCTCTTGCCTGGAAAATCCCATGGACAGAGGAGCCTGGTGGGCTGCAGTCCATGGGGTCGCTAAGAGTCGGACACGACTGAGCGACTTCACTTTCACTTACTGGAGAAGGACTCTAAATGTGCAGCTGCAGTTGGTTCTATTATTCCCATTTCTACATGAGGAAACTGAGTCTCAGAGAAGCTGAGCAATTTTACCTAGCTAAAGCCATTGAACTAGCAGTGAGGAACAGGGCTAGTGAGGGTGATTTAATCCCTAACGAAGGAGCCCATCCATACTCACTCACTTTTCACCATTACTCACTTATCACAGCACATACACAATCACTATTGTGCTGGACTGCCCCCTAGCTACTGCTTTTATCCTTGTACTCCAAGCCCTGAGCCCAGTTACCCAACCTAGAGTTAGCATTTAATAAATGTCTACCAAATAAAATGGATAGCCATCTGATCAACATTTGTAGAAAATTTCATTTTGGAAAGAAATAAAATCCAGCAGCAATTTATAGGCACAAGGAGGATGATATATTTCAAGGTAACAAGGAACAAGAAATCCCACTTTAAGGACTAAGATTGCCTATACCCAATATGGCAGAAAAAGAGATTGGGTGAAGGGAGTGGGCATACAGACCATAAATTAACTGCTAAGTGGTTAAAAAGGAAAAGCTGTACTTAGGTACTTGAACCAAGGCTTTGCCTTTGGGCATGCAGGTCTTTTGTCTTCTTTAGCTTTGAGAATCATTACAAAAAGAAACATTCCACATTCCTTCCACTATGCTGAATAGTGGGAACAAGTCACAGGTAGAGCATGAATTTAGATTAAATAAAATTAAAACTACTTCCTGAGTCAAGAAGTCTGTAAAATAGCTGCTCAAAAGTGGAGATGAGAACCTATAAGGAGAAGAAGATACATGAATTATATGTGTTTCTATTATATAGAAAAACAACTCTTCTCCTTTTCCATTAAAATATTAGAATCTGAGAAAATATATTTAGACAATCAGTGTGGAATATTAGGAAAAGGAAAAATTTGCAAATCATTAAATTGAAACTCAAGTTTTTGTTTTTTTTTAAAAATTGACTTGGCTGTACCAGATCTTAGTTGTAGTATATAGGATCTAGTTCCCTGACCAGGGATTAAACCCAGGTCCCCTGCATTGGAAGCATGGAATCTTAAACACTGGACCATCAGGGGAGTTGTAGGGCCTAGATCTTTACATTGCTATTTGCTAGGAATGTGACTTCAGTTTGGGTTTTTTTTTTCCTTTTGTTTTTTTTTTTTTTGGCGTGTANGACATATATGACAAAAAACGTTTAAAACAGAAACCAACAGAATTTGGTTTTGCAGAGTAAAAGTATTTAATTACTGATTTTTGTTTTGTTTTGTTTTGTTTGTAGTTTTGGGGTTTTTTTTTTCCTTTTTTTTTTTTTTTTTTTGGCCTGTAAAATGGGGACAGTGATCTCCACCTTTTAGAATCATTATGGGGATTTAAGTAAGGTAAAATATTACCACCTCTAAACTTCTATAGAAATCAGTATTTTGCCTATCTTCTTTCATAGGTCTACCACACATTTTTTCTGGAGTATTTCAAAGCATATCTCAGTCATCATGTCAATTCACCCTAAGTATTTCAGTTGCAAGGATCTCTGTTATTTTTACCAAAAGAAACCCTAATGTAAATTCCTGAACAAAAAAAAAAAGAGAGAGAGAGAGAGAGAAGATTTTTTTGTACATGTTACTAAGTTTGGTTTACCTGTTAAGTTTAATCCTAACAGGTTCACTGGATCACTCTTCATTTCTCTGCTTTGTGTATGTCCTTTGAATAAACTAATTATGCTCAGTGCTGTTATAATTTGGAATCAGCTGCATGTCATGTATGCAGTGTCTTAACTGTTTAAGTGAGTGTTAGTAACAGTTTCTCTTTCTGGTTTTGAAGCACTGATCTGGGTAGTCCTAATTCACTTGCAGGGCTTTCTTCACTGCTTGGTTCAAAGATGTTTCATGGGAGGTCTTCCAATTACTGTCCTGTACTCTTTGGAAATGCTCCTTCATTTGCCTGAGTTTAACCTTCACCTGTATATTCTCTTCATCAGACCCGTTAAGAAGCGTGATTCACGGTGCACTTTAAGCTGTGTTTCTCCTTAAGAAGCGTGATTCACGGTGCACTTTAAGCTGTATTTCTCCTTGCCAAGTCTGCTGGGCTCTTCAAGGTTTCTACTCTTCATGATTCCCTTCAGGAGATCTGTGCACCTTAACTGCCTATCTTACTCCAGCCCTGCAGATCTCAATGTCCCAGCTATTTCTCATTTATGTGGCATTTCAAATAAATGAGGTGCATATCACTTGTAAAGTATTATATAAAAATTGGCTAATAAAATTACCACAGCCATCCCCTCGAGATCCCTTAACCCAGTGGGCAATACACTACAACATAGAAGAGCCTTTGTGGGGAGTTAGGAGACGTTAGTTATTTTTCCAGGTAATTCCTTAGCTTTAGTTTTAAAAAATTATAAAAATGTATTGAATGCCTAGTGGGTGCCAGGTACCCAGTAGGGTGCTAGGTTTAAAAATGAATGAGGTGGCTCTTGCTTCAAGAACAGGGACTATGCTGTAACCATCTTTGTAACTTCCTCTGGGATGTGACACAGTCCATGGAACATATCTTATAAAGGCTCATCTAAGCCCACAGATCAGGATTGACCTTCAGATCCTGTATTTTAAAACCGTTCACTATATTATACCATGGACATGAATCTGGGCAAACTCCAGGAGATACTGGAGAATAGATGAGCCTGGTGTACTGCAGTGCATGGTGGTGCAAAGAGTCAGACAGTACTGAGTGACTGAACATCAGGAAACATCAACCATCCATTTCCTCTATTTTCACATAATTCCCAAACAAACTCTTTTACCTGGGGATGACTCCAGAAATTTGGATCAGCAAAAGAAAAAAAGTCGGGAAAGCCACTAGGCCATTCAGGTATGACCTAAATAAAATCCCTTAAGATTATACAGTGGAAGTGACAAGTAGATTCAAGGGATTAGAATTGGTAGACAGAGTACCTGAAGAACTCTGGACAGAGGTTTGTAACATTTTACAAGAGGCGGTGACCAAAAACCATACCAAAGAAAAAGAAATAAAAGAAAGCAAAGTGATCGTCTGAGGAGACTTTACAAATAGCAGAGAAAAGAAGAGAAGTGAAAGGCAAGAGAAGAAGGGAAAGATACACCCAACAGAATGCAGGGTTCCAGAGAATAGCAAGAAGAGGTAAGAAAGCCTTCTTAAGTGAACAAAGCAAAGAAAAACAGGAAAATAATAGAATGGGAAAGACTAGAGATCTCTTCAAGAAAATTGAAGATATCAAACAAGAAAATTGGAGTTATCAAAGGAACATTTCATATAAGTGAAGTAGCTCAGTCGTGTTCAACTCTTTGTGATCCCATGGTCTGTAGCCTACCAGGCTTCTCCGTCCATGGGATTTTCCAGGCAAGAATACTGGAGTGGGTTACCATTTCCTTCTTCAGGGGATCTTCCCGACCCAGGGATTGAACCCGGGTCTCCTGCGTTGGAGGCAGGCACTTTAACCTCTGAGCCACCAGGGAAGCCAAGGATGGGCACAATAAAGGACAGAAATGGTATGGACCTAACAGAGGCAGAAGATGTTAAGAAGAGGTGGCAAGAATACACAAAAGAGCTATACAAAAAAAGATCTTCACGACCCAGATAATCACCTAGAGCCAGACATTTTGGAGTGTGAAGTCAAGTGGGCCTTAGGACACATCACTGCGAACAAAGCTAATGGAGGTGATGGAATTCCAGCTGAGCTATTTCAAATCCTAAAAGATGATGTTGTGAAAGTGCTGCATTCAATATGCCAGCAAATTTGGAAAACTCAGCAGTGGCCACAGAGATGGAAAAGGTCTATTTTCATTCTAATCCTAAAGAAAGGCAATGCCAAAGAATACTCAAACCACTATACAATTGCATTCATTCATTTCACATGCTAGCAAGGTAATGCTCAAAATCTGTTAAGCGAGGCTTCAGCAGTACATGGACTGAGGACTTCCAGATGTGCAGGCTGGATTTAGAATAGGCAGAGGAACCAGAGATCAAATTGCCAACATCCACTCGATCATAGAAAAAGCAAGAGAATTCCCAGAAAAACATCTACTTCTTCTTAATGGACTATGCTAAAGCCTTTGACTGTGTGGATCACAACAAACCATGGAAAATTCTGAAAGAGATGGGAATACCAGACCACTTTACCTGTCTCCTGAGAAATCTGTATGTGGGTCAAGAAGCAGCAGTTAGAACTGGACATGGAACAATGGACTGATTCCAAATTGGGGAAGGAATACAAGGCTGTATATTGTCACCTTGTTTATTTAACTTATATGCAGAGTACATCATGCGAAATGCTGGGCTGGATGAGTCATAAGCTAGAATCAAGATTATGAGAAGAAATATCAACGACCTCAGATATGCAGTGATAACACTCTAATGGAAGAAACTGAAGAGAAACTAAAGAGCCTCTTGATGAGGGTGAAACAGGAGCGTGAAAAGGCTAGCTTTAAATTCAGTATTCAAAAAACTAAGAAGTCGGTATCCAGTCAAAGTGGAAACAGCAACAGATTTTATTTTCTTGGGCTCCAAAATCACTGTGGAGGTGGTTCATACATACAGTCACTCCAAAATGATTGTAGCCATGAAATTAAGAAATGCTTGCTCCTTGGAAGAAAAGCTATGACAAACCTAGACAACCTGTTAAGAAGCAGAAACATCACTTTGCTGACAAAGGTCTGTATAGTCAAAGCTATGGTTTTTCAGTTGTGTATGGATGCAAGGGTTGGACCATAAAGAAAGCTGAGTGCCAAAGAATTGATATTTTCGAATTGTGGTGCTGGAGAAGACTCTTGAGAGTGCCTTTGACTGCAAGGAGATCAAACCAGTGAATCCTAAAGGAAATCAATCCTGAATATTCATTAGAAGGGACTGATGTTGAAGCTGAAGCTCCAATCCTTTGGCCACCTGATGTGAAGAGTCGACTCATTGGAAAAGACCCTGATACTGAGAAAGATTAAGGGCAGGGGGAGAATGGGATGACAGAGGATGAGATGGTTGGATAGCATCACTGACTTGAAGGACCCGAGTTTGAGCAAACTCCGGGATATAACAAAGGACAGGGAAACCTGGACGCTGCAGTCCATAGAGTCACAAAGAGTTGGATGTGACTTATTGACTAAACAATAGCAACAGCAACAAGGCTCTGCATTAGTCAGGACAGGCTCTGTTACGCTCCAGGAGCAACTTCCAGTTTTCAATGGCCCTATCAGCAAAAGTGAGTTTCCTCACTTAGGCTGAGTGTCATTCCTGGGTCAGCTTTGCTGCATGTGATCTTCCCTCTAGGACGAAGGCAGATGGATCACTCTCTATCCTGAACATTGCTGGTCATCAGGGCAGCAGGAAAAGAAAACAAAGTGAAGTGCTCTGACTCAAAGCTTCCAGGTTGACGCAAAGCTTCCACCTGGAGGTGGCTCATCCATCCAGTCGCTCACATTTCACTGACTGATGCAAGTCACAGAACCAAACCTGCTGCTGAGGGAGCGGGGGAAGTACAATCCACCCTCCCAGAGACACAGGAAATGTTTGGGAACAATAATGTTTGGGCGCTTTACCCTTTCTTGATTGCAAAACTAACAGATTTTTAAGCCTCCTGCCCCCTCTCTCAGCAAAGAATATTTGGACTGTGTTTGTTTCAATAGGAAAAATGAAGAGAATTTTTCGGGATTTTTCTTGTAGAGGTTCCCACCTCAGCTGTGTCTCTGATATGGTTTGAAAGGTTTCCTGAAGTGGTATTTGGATGTAAATACACTCTCCTGCAGTGGCTAGCACACAGGAGGTTACATTTCTCATATTAATGTAAACTGACAGGTTAGAGGGTCTTTGAAGGTGAGCCTAGAGCCACAGCCCTGGGTTCAAATTCCCACTCCATCACTCTCAAACCACTGAGCATTTGTTTCCCCCCTTCTTTAAAATGGGGAGGACCCACTTCATAGTTTTGCTTTAAGAGTTAAGTGAAAATATTTGCAAAGGGTCTATCACATTCCTAATCACACAAGGAACAATAAATATTAGCCACTCCCTACCACTATCCCTCTAGTACTGGAGTTTCTTGATCATTCTTATTTAGCCTATCAGACGTGGAGAGGTAAATAAGCTCACAATTTGAAATCAGATAGTTTCCTAAATATCATGTTTGTACCCGGAGTTTCAGGATCCTTTGGGCTGCAAGTCTTGGCTGCCCTTTCCTGCTCACCAGGCTCCTTTCCTTCTATGATTCCAAGAGATGCTCCTAAGTCACTGGAAGAGAGGAGGGTTCCTCTGCGCCCGCTCCACTTGAACATCTTCTGACTCACCCTTTCTAGCATCACCCAAACTTCACCTTCACCATTGCTTGTATGTAATGTATGTTCCTTATTTAATCTTTGCATTTGTTCTTGTTTGTTCAGCTGTTTCAGTGCCCTTGTGTTTTTCACTCTGCTTTTAATCAGGTCGGTTGATTCTGAGAATGGAGGGAAGCCAAGGTTTAAACCAGGTGGTTACAAGGAAGATGGTTGGAAGGAGGGTATGGGGGAGGTAGGTGGTATGAGCGCACTAGTGTAAATTCATTGCTAAGAAAAAAGATTTAGCCTTCCACTTTCTATTGGTGAGATGTAGTTTAAGTTACTCCTTTCTTGTGAGAATGATTAAGCAGTAGAGTGTTTGGGAAGGATCACATTTTGCCTTAGTGATAAAATCTGAGGTTAACACCAATCTCCTAGAGGGCAGGGACTCAATTTATGGATGGTTTACATAGAGCGATATGGTCTAGATTCAGGAGTTAGCTCTTTTCATTGGCCATTAGTGTTTAATGACCACTTTGAAGACTGTGATTTCTGTGCCTCCACTTTTCTTGTATCCACCCGACTTTGCACAGGCTTTCCTCTACTTCAAATTTTCTTTCTTTACCCTCAGCCCTGCTTCTGCCCCTGTGGCAAACTCCTACCTATTTATTCAGACTTGGCCTTAATGTTACCTATGAGAGTGAAGCTCTCTTTGGTACTCCTCTCCCCAACCAACCTGACAGAGTTAAGTCTTGCTTTTCCTTTCTTCCTGTGGCACAAGTACAAATCTCTACAAACTGCACTGGGATTGATTGTTAACATGTCTGTTTTTCCCGATGGCACCCCACTCCAGTACTCTTGCCTGGAAAATCCAATGGACAGGGGAGCCTGATGGGCTGCGGTCCATGGGGTCACGAAGAGTCGGACACGACTGAGTGACTTCCCTTTCACTTTTCAGCTTCTTGCATTGGAGAAGGAAATGGCAACCCGCTCCAGTGTTCTTGCCTGGAGAATCCCAGGGACAGGGGAGCCCGGTTGGCTGCCGTCTATGGGGTCACACAGAGTCGGACATGACTGAAGTGACTTAGCAGCAGCAGAAGCCCGCTGAGGGTACAGAATTTACTTATCCCCTCTTGACTCCGTAGTGTTCAGCCTAATACCTGTTATAGAGTAGTTGCTTGATAAATGGTTATTGAATGCTATTTAAGTGTGCATAGTGACCAACACCAAACACCCAAGTATTATCATTAAATAGCAGTTAGTGGTGCTAAAAGTCTCCCAGTAGCCTCTGTATAGCTTTTTAAAAAATCTAATACACAAAATATAAAGTATTATATAAAGATACCCAGGGAATCTGGAAAGCTTCTCCAGGACTGGGAATGATGGGAAGGGCTCTCTCCCCTTTGCAGGTCTTGTGTGTGTGCTAAGTCACTTCAGTCATGTCTGACTCTTTGTGACTCTATGGACTGTAGCCCGCCAGGCTCCTCTGTCCATGGAATTCTCCAGGTAAGACTACTGGAGTGGGTTGCCATGCCCTCCTCCAGGGATCTTCCTGACCCAGGGATCGAACCTGTGCCTCTTTTATCTCCTGCATTGGCAAGTGGGTTCTTTAATACTGCTACTGCTGCTGCTGCTAAGTCGCTGCAGTCGTGTCCGACTCTGTGCGACCCCATAGATGGCAGCCCACCAGGCTCCCCCGTCTCTGGGATTCTCCAGGCAAGAACACTGGAGTGGGTTGCCATTTCCTTCTCCAATGCATGAGAGCGAAAAGTGAAAGTGAAGTCGCTCAGTCGTGTCCGACCCTCAGCGACCCCATGGAGTGTAGCCTGCCAGGCTCCTCCGTCCACGGGATTTTCCAGGCAAGAGTACTGGAGTGGGGTGCTATTGCCTTCTCTTTACTACTAGCACTACCAATTCATTCTTTATTTTCTGCTTTTGTTTTATAATAAAGAGGGAAAAAGGATCAGCTAACCCTCATTTGTCTAATTGGCTATGGGTCATGTGAAGTGCTGAACACCCTGCTACTGACACACTGCCAGTGCTGAATTAAGGTTTTTGTAGCTTGGAGAAGGAAATGGCAACCCACTCCAATGTTCTTGCTTGGAGAATCCCAGGGACAGAAGAGCTTGGTGGGCTGCCATCTATGGGGTTGCACAGTCGGACACGACTGAAGCAACGTAGCAGCAGCAGACTATGGCAGTCCAGTTTGGGATTTTCTTACAGGAAATTTATAATCAAGGTGAGGCTGGGAAAAGATTGCAAACAACGCAAAACAATAAAACCTCTATCTCATTTCTCTTAAGGTTCATCCCCTGAGTTGGATACCATTTTCTTTCTGAGGGCTCTCCAGCTCCACACTCTCCCTTCCAGCCCACTCTCATCTCTCAAGACTATGGACTACTCTTTTCTGTGCCGACAGTGTGCCGACACTTGACTTTGTACCTAGTAGTAGCTGTCTTTGAGGGCCTTTATTTTACGGTAACTTGTGCATTATCTCTTTTGCTATGCAGCTATGGTTATTTTTCCTATTTAATACACCTGGAAATAGAGACAAAGAGAAACTAAGTAACTTGATGTAGGCACATAGGAAGTAAGATGTAAAACATGAGGTTGAACCCAAGTCTGAATTCCAACCTGAGCTTTAAGCTTTTCCTGCCCACCCCTGCTAATCCTGCCCTTACTATTCCAGAACCACCCCCTTCCATGCTATGGTCCTTACAACTTTTCGGGGGTGGCGTAGGGGATAGGGTGGTCCTCAACCTTTGACATTCTGGAGCTTGTGATTCTTTCCTTCTCAAAGGCTGATTCCCAAGCCCCCAACCCCATTCTGGCAGCTAGCCAAAATGTCTTTCTACTCTTTTATTCCATCATCTGGCTGACTCCACTCAAGTGGCTCAAAGAGATTCCTGGTTTGAGGACCTTGATTCCAAGTCTCAGGTTAAAACCTTGACTATTGGTCTTGTTTTCTTCCTCTGGCAAATAAGGATAATCCCATTTTTTGCCCATCTCCTTAAATGCATGACCCAGACTGTTCTTTAGTAACTTTCTGCTCATAGCACCACTCAGATGATAGTGGGCTTCAAGTCCTGAAGGGCTGGGAAGAAGACACATGTTACCTATGTTATCAAGGATCCACCCAGTGACCCAACAAAGAACACAGAACTTTCAACTCCCTTGGCAACTTTGTAGAAGAGGAATGTCTACTCTGTCAGAAAAACTGGCAAGGGTAGCCTCTTCTTCAGGATACTATTTCCCTTATCAATGTATTGTAATTACTTATCTGTTTTCCACTACACTGTGAGTTCTTAAAATACAGAAACTGTATCTTATTTAAACTACTTACTGCTAACAGTTTGGTCCAAGCTATTATCCTGCACCTGGTAATGGAGCCTCTGGCGTCCATCAATGTCCACTTGCTATCTACTCTTAGCACATAGCCAGGGTGATCTGAAAGCACGAATCAGATCATATCACTCCTCTGTTCCAAACCCTGTAGTGTGTCCACTTTAGCCAAGATCCTTACAATGGCTGACAAGACCCCACTCTCTGACCTTATCTCCCATTCCTCTTTCATTTGCTTACCTGGTTCCAGTTTTCCTGGCCTCCACTGTTTCTAAAATTTCCACAAATACTTTCACTTCAGAGCCTTTCCCCTAGCTGTTCTTTCCTGGGACACTTTTTTACATGACTCACTCCCTAACCTCTTTCAAGTTTCTCATTAAAGTCACCTTATGAGTTGGGTTCTCCCTGATAGTTCTATTTAAAATCTCATTCTGTATAGCTGGAATTGGAATTGGAATAAGCTATTATGAATTTACCTTTATTTTTCTTCCACTAAATCTTCTTAAAGAAACTATAAAGGACTATAAAGAAAGCTGAGTGCTGAAGGATTGATGCTTTTGAACTGTGGTGTTGGAGAAGATTCTTGAGAGTCCCTTGAACTGCAAAGAGATTCAACCAGTCCATCCTAAAGGAAATCAGTCCTGAATATTCATTGGAAGGACTGATGTTGAAACTGAGACGTCAGTACTTTGGCCATCTGATGCGAAGAACTGATTCATTTGAAAAGACCCTGATGCTGGGAAAGATTGAAGGCAGAAGGGGAAGACAGAGGATGAGATGGTTGGATGGTATCACTGACTCAATGGACATGAGTTTGGGTAAACTCTGGGAGTTGGTGATGGACAGGGAGGCCTGGCATACTGCAGTCCATGGGGTCACAAAGAGTCAGACACGACTGAGCAACTGAACTGAAGTCTTCTTTGATTCCCCTTTCCTTTGTTCTACATGTCTAGATTTTTTGATGTCTCCCCTCTTTTCCTCTAAATATTTTATTTTCTCCCTCCCTTTTGCCCCAATGCAGTCTGATGTCATTCATCTATATTCATGTATCAGTCTTCTTGATGAAAGAGGTGAGGCATGAAACAGAAAAATATGAGTTCTCAACTGAAGTGAAGCTGGAAAGGGAGCTGGACTCAGAAGATACTGAGTTTGAGTCCCAGTTCTCAGCTTCAACTTCATCAGCTGTAAAGATGAACACAGGAGTTCTAACTGAGGGACTTGGTGAAAACACTGAATGAGAGGGCAAGTGAAAGCACCTGGCATGTGGTCTCTACCAGTGGCAGAACCTTGGCTTATTGTTCACTGAAGCCCCCCTGCACCTAACATGGTCCAGTTGAAGTAAATGAACTAATTATTGATGAAGAAATGGTTGATATTAAAAAAAAAATCCCACTTTTCTTCCTCCTCCAGATTTTTTTCATACCTCTTACTGCTGCTGCTGCTAAGTCACTTCAGTTGTGTCTGACTCTGTGCGACCCCATAGACGGCAGCCCACCAGGCTCCCCCGTCCCTGGGATTCTCCAGGCAAGAACACTGGAGTGGGTTGCCATGTCCTCTAAAGCGTAAAAGTGAAGTCACTGAGTCGTGTCCGACTTTTCATGACCCCATGGACTGCAGCTTACCAGGCTCCTCAATCCATGGGTTTTTCCAGGCAAGAGTCCTGGAGTGGGGTGCCATTGCCTTCTCTGATACTTCTTATCCTNCTAAAGCGTAAAAGTGAAGTCACTGAGTCGTGTCCGACTTTTCATGACCCCATGGACTGCAGCTTACCAGGCTCCTCCATCCATGGGTTTTTCCAGGCAAGAGTCCTGGAGTGGGGTGCCATTGCCTTCTCTGATACTTCTTATCCTGGTCTATTTTTTTTTCCCCTCCATAGCACTAAACACCTTCTGTCATACCAAATTCTTTTCTTGTGTTGATCATCTTTCTCTTTACTTAAGATGATAGCTCCAAGATGGAACGGTATTCCCACCCTCTTCCTGCTTCTAGTCACTGATTCAACCCAAACACTAAAATGGGGTCTGACAAACTGATCAGCACATATTTGTTGGATGGATGAGTGAATGAATCTTTTAATCTTCAGAATCTTGCTGGAATCTTAGGTATAAAAGGGATACAGGAGTAATTTGAATCCTCTGGGCCTAGTACTGGTTGGTAAATGGCAGGTGTTCAATGTTTGCTGAAGTTATTGGGTACTCAGCTCTTTACCTGCAGTCTTTATCTGATTACTACAAGACTACGTCCGTCAAAAGATGTTCCCAAGGTCAGTTCACTCAGGCCTCTCCTTTTCATGTCATCCAATCAACCTAGTATTCATCTAACAAGTTATCTGAGTTCCCAAATATCGAACACTTACTGCGAGTTCAAAAGCATACTTGGTGCTATATGTGACTAACGCGAAGGAAGCAATAGCAAATAATAAGATGTCTGAATGTAATTAAGCGTGAAATTACAGGGCAGATACTTTAGAGAAAGACTGACGTAGAAGTAAATTCCAAAGTTCACAAGACGCCCAACTACTCTTCTAAGCGCTCCACCTGTTGATAGCAAGGACCATAGCCTGAGCAGCTGCTTAACAATCAGAAGGGCCTTTAGCGTTTCGTCTCCTTTGTTTTCAAGAGAAGGAAACCAAGGCGAGGCACAGGAGAGACCCCGGCAGAGAGATGGGTCTAGAACCCGGGACGTGTGGCGTTCTGGAAGAAGAGGTGTCCTCAAGGTCCAAGGTGCCTTTTCTGGGGCCGTAGAAGCCGCGGTGATCGGTGTCCCGGAGAGGCTAAGGTACCTGTTGCTACGGTGAGGTGAAGGGAGCTTGGGGGAAAGTCTCAAGGCGCCCTTCCCCGGGGACACAGGGCCCCGGAGTCCCTGGGGAGGGTTCAAGGCGGAGGTTCCTCTTGTCCTCAACTAAAGGGCCGCCCGCACTGCCTCCACTCCCTGGCCGCCACTCTGAGGGACAGAGAACCCGCTACTCCCCGCCTCAACAAGTCGCTCGGAGCTGTCTGCGGCTGCCTGACACCCGCTTCACCGAAGCGGGGGTCCCCTCGGAGTCCCAGGGTACTATTTGCCCCAGCGGAAGGATCGCGCGCGCATCGCCGCGGCAGTGACCGCAGAGGGGCAGTGACGCCGCCGACGCCGTACCGGTGGCGCAGCGACGTCGCGGGAGGCGGGGGCGGGGGAGCTGGTTGGGAAGTAGTTCCGGGTGCGCGGCCCCGGATGTTGGCTGCTCCCGCTGCCGCCGCCGCTCTCGGCGCTGCTCCGGGCCTCAGCGGCTCGCACCAGGCGCCGTTGGGACGTTTCCCGGGGGGCGGAGACGCACACAGCGGCCGGGGGCTCGGCCGGGCCGTCCCGGCCTGCGCAGCCTGAGGTAAGCGCCCGCCGCCGGGGCGGTCGGGCCGGGGCGGCGGGCGAGGAGGCGGGGCCGGGGCATCTCCTGGGACGGAGGCAGGGGCTGCCCTCCGCGAGACGCCCTCTCCGTTCTCTCAGCTGCGGCCGCGTCGCGGGGCGGGCGGCGGGCGGCGGGCGGGGCAGG
>SJYV01021496.1:996356-1052939 GCA_006410875.1 Neotragus pygmaeus | reverse complement strand
AACCCCCCCCCCCCCCCCCAATAAATAAACATCAGTCTTTAACACTTCAGTGTGCAGAGATACGTGTTGTTAGGCATCCAGGTACCTTTTTTCCTGTTTATCCCTGCTAATAGCCTCTCAAATCAGAAATTGTATTTTCAGTGTTCTTCACTGTCAGCTTTGTTAGTCACTTAGCTTTCCACATTGCCACTATTCAGAAACTTTGGCTTAGGACAGCTGAAGCTTACTATAACTACTCTCCTCAGCCTTCCTTTAGCCACGAATCTTTTTCATTTTGAACAGTTAGCCTTTCAGTCCTTTATGGAGGTACTCTTTGCCTCCTCCACCCCAAAACTCAGAAAACACCACGGAGGCATTTTATAGTAACTGTCGAAAATTTTGACCATCTTAATTGGCATAAATGGATTTTAGTGCACAAATAACAAGAACCAAAGCTTAATATTTTGGTTAAAGAGATTGACTTATACTGAAATTGGAAAAGGCATCTGCTATACAGGATTTTGGATTTAATAGAATTTGTTATAACCAGATCAGCAAAGCATTATTACTGTGGGCCATCTGCTGGAATATGGAAATAGCTTTGTTATTTGGAACCAGATGTATTTATAACAATGGAATTCTACTTATTTTAAGTAATCTTTTTAGTTAGGTACCTTTGGCTGCTGTTTTACTTGGCATGTCAGCTGATAACCTGAGAATGCAGTGTTTTTCAAAGTGATTATTTTCTATAGAATTGAGACAAAACAACTGAAATGGAGAGCAAATGAGACTCATATATGGTGTCTAGTACTGTAACAAGAGAAAATATAGGGGAGATATGAATTTGATATAATTAGGACCGTATTCAGTAAGAACTCCGGCACTGTCAAGTTTAATTTCCAGCAATTATGAAACTACTCTGGTTGCTCTCAGAATTTTACTGTAATCTAAGTGGCTTCATTTTGGTATAATCAGACCTACGTTAACATTGCCCTAGTCTGACTTTCCCAGGTAAAGAAGTCTGTTACGGGATGCAGTAAGAGGCACTATTGCTTAAAACATAGTCCTAGAAAACTTTTGAATTGAATGCTAATAATTTTGGAGATGGAGAAAGTCCTCGGGTGGAAGATTTTAGAGAGAGTCTGTAGAAATCTGATATATTGACTGTCTTTGTTTGGGCTGCTGTAACAGAATGCCACAGACTGGGTAACTTATAAACAACAGAAATTGATTGCTCACTGTTCTGGAAACTGAGACGTCTAAGACCAAGTGCCTTCTGGTGAGGGTCTCCTTCCTAGGTCATAACTGATGCTTTCATGCTGTGTGGAAAGGGCATGGGATCCCTCCCGGACCCTCTCTTATAAGAGGCTAATCCTATTTATGGAGGCTCTGCCTTCATGACCTAGCCACCTCCCAAAGACCCCACCTCCTAATAGCATGTTTAGGGGTTAGGATTTCAACATAGAAATTTTGTGGGGGACACGAATATTTAAGCTGTAGCATTGGCTATTTTTTCATTATTTTCAAATAATATATATGTCATGGATTCTATTGAAGAGTTGACTGATAATCCTAGGATGACTGTGTGTCTGAAGGAGACTTTACGCAGTAAACTGGGTTTTAGTTGAAGTTTTTACCTGGAGTACAAAGCTGAAACCTGTAGATGAATTCTACTAGAGTCCTGCCCAGAGGTGTATAGTGGTGTCAAGGATATAAGATTGATCTTCTGATTGATTGGTAAAACGTGGTGCCAATGTGACCTTATTAAAGATTTCAGAAATTGGAATTGGCATATGATGCCAATGTGACCTTATTAAAGATTTTAGAAGTTGGAATTGGTTTTTTTCTAAGGCTGAGACCTGGCCTTACTGTGGAACATAGATTTGTGAGAGAGTGGATGAGCAGAGGAAGACTGCTAGAACTACATAGTAACAATTTCAAATTCTGTTTGTTTATAGAGAGAGAGGATTGGGAGTGGTGTGCAGTGAGACTCTAGATTTTGGCTGGTGTGTATATGGGAACTAAAATGTTTCTGTGGCTTGGCTGTACAACTTTGGGAAATTACAGACATGGCAGTCAAATATGCTGCAGTCATGAGCAGGTTGACTTTTCTGAATGAAGTTGGAGCAGACTGTCATGGCAGGAAAACAATATATGTGATTGGGTCTGTAAGTTAGTGACGTGCTTTACCTGTCTACCCTGTGTAAGGGGCTGTTGATGGTATTGTCTCATATGTATGTACATAGATAGGAATCACTGTCAGAATGTCATCTGTGTGCATCAGGGCAAGTCAGGTTTTATGTTTATTATAGGGCATGTGTGTATTGGAAAGATATCCACCTTAATTTGAATAATACTTTATAAAAAGCTTTTTCTCTGATCTGTTAGATTTTGGAGCCTCACTCAGTCCTGTGATGTAGGTAAGGCAACTAATAGTTCTTTTGACAAATGGAGAAAATGAGACACACGCTGAGACGGACATAGTGTTACTCGGTTATATAGAGCAGAAACAGTAGCCTGGATCCTGCATTCTGTCTCTAGTCTTGTACTCTGTAGTAGAAAGCTGACAAGATTTTTATGAAGAACATACTTGGATTTTTAAGGTAGAAATTCAAGTTTAAGAACATCAAAGGACCTGGGTTACTTGGAGTAGAACTTGTCTTGTGATGATGTCAGACTGAGGGACAAAAACTGTTGGGAGCAGTGTTTTCCTTTGTTAAATTTGGATCCTTTTCCAGTAGTTGGATATATTTTTACTTCAGCTTGCATTCTTTGTGAATTCTGAAGGTAAGTAGGAGATGGAATCAGAAGGGAAACATCAAAGGATTACTAAATAGCAGATTTGGTCTTATTTTTATGAAAGTATACATCTGTAAAATTTAGATATTGAGAAATTTTACCTGGAACATGATTCTACCGAGGATACTTGGGTTACTGCCATAGTGTGAATCTGTTTTCTCTTGTGCAGTGGGTAGGGAGAGTGACAGTATATAAGGAATTTTTAACTCCATAGAAAAAAAGACTGGGAAAGAAAGTATTTTTACATTAGGTAGTCTTTATTTTGGAGAAGGCAATGGCACCCTCCTTTGAACCTGTNGTGTGAATCTGTTTTCTCTTGTGCAGTGGGTAGGGAGAGTGACAGTATATAAGGAATTTTTAACTCCATAGAAAAAAAGACTGGGAAAGAAAGTATTTTTACATTAGGTAGTCTTTATTTTGGAGAAGGCAATGGCACCCTCCTTTGAACCTGTTTATATTTTCTAAGTTCTCTACCATGAACAGATAATCATTTTTATAATCTTCTGTTTTCTAGTTTTTAACTAAAAACAACCTGATTTTTATGGTTCAAATGAGAATTTGAAAAATGTGAAGCATGGCACTTTTGAAGAATAGTTTAAGCACTTGGTGGTATTATAAAAGTATTTTGTTTTTTGGTCAGTTATATTAATAAATCAGTTTTATAAATTATTTGATTATACTTTTATAGGTCAAGTTGTGGGTGTATTAAATGTTTTGGGTTTTTCTTTGCATTAGAAATTTGTCATTTAGCTCTGCTGATCAGTATATTAATTTTAGTCCCCAGAAGCAACCAAGAACTTGGATTTACATATAAATAAATGATATAAAAATAGCACTTTTATAAAGTGAAAAACTAGATTTAAGAATCTACTCATTAGCTTTCATTTCCTTTGCAGATTTCTAGTAAGAAAAACAAAACTGTTAGTGATACTTTATAAAGTACTTGTTTTCATCCAGCAACATTGGACTCAGTTTTTCTCATTTGTTTGCTCATTTATTCAGCGTCTAGTATGTCCTGGGTACTGTACTAAAAGCTGGGGACACAAGTAGCTGATAGGGTCCCTGCCGACAAAGATGACCACTTTTGGTTTGGGAGAGACATCAGAGAAATATCCTAGGCATATGGAGACATCTGTTTTTTTCTGTTTTCTAGTTTTTAACTAAAAAGGCAGCATGACTAGCTTATTTCTTTGAAGAACTTAATCCTTTTAGTGGTTTGGTCAGATGACTTTAAGAGAAGCTGATGGCTCCATAATTTTTTTTTTTTTACTGCAAAATACTGAAAATCATTGACCTAAAGAATTTCCTTATCTAAGGAGCTTTGCTTGCAGAGGCGGATGACCTACGTGTTTGTATCTGTTCTGCTTTGGGAGGATAGTTAAGAGACCTTGTGTTGATTCTTCCAGAATGGATACAGTGTCTTTTTTTTTTCTCTTCCTTTTATTCTCTCTACTGGTGGTCCTTGAGCAATAAGGGTTTGAAGTACACAGGTCCACTTGTACATGAATACTTCTCAATAGTGACTGCTGCAGTACTACACGGTCCATGGTTTTGAGTTCAGAGATGCAGAGGAACTGCAGATATGGAGGGGCAGCTGCAAGTTATACTCAGGTTAAACCTCACTTTATTTGGATCAGCTGTACTAAATGAAAGGATATTTCATATTTGAGCTTAATTTTAAGAATTTAATGTTGTACCAAAGTTACCTTTTGTCTAATATAGATATCCATATAGACATACATCTTGAGTTAATCTTTTATTCAGGCCAGTGAGATATCCCACTAAAATGCTTGATACAATCATTCACCTATTCTTAGAATACCTGTAGTCACTGTAGCTGTAAGGTAGCTTGTTTGTTACTAGCTCTAATTGGGGCAAAATTTGCTTCTAACTTCATCTCTTTTTCCTTCTCCTTTTCTGTGCAACATTGGAGACCTAGTTTGCCTTCTTTAACAAGATAACTCTTTACATATTTGAATGTGATTATTCATTCAGCAAATATTTTTTCAGCACCTACACATTCAAGACATAGTTCTGGGCATTGTGAGAGATCCAAAGGTAGTTAAGAGGCATAGTCTCTTCTCAAAGAACTGATGTAGAGAAAGAGTCAGGGTTTTGTTGAAGAGAGTGGTTTTGCTTATGACCTGGAAAGCTTCTTGGAAACAATAGTGTTTGAAGTAAGATAGTGAGAGGGTAGTCTACTGTGAGCACAAAGTCAGAAATCTAGAGGTGAGGTGGAACAATGCAAGTTAGAGAAGTAGCAAGAAGGCTCAGCCTGGCTGTTTCACAAACTGTTCTCAAGGATATTGAAAACGTTCATTATTGTATTCTCAGCGCCTGGAGAAGTGTTGGCGGGTAATAGGGGCTCAGTAAATATTTGTTGACTGAATGGTTACATTTGGGAAATACAGAATTTCTTGAGTCATAAAGTGCTCTAGGATATAGAATACTTTGGTAAGCCCCTTAGAAAAGTATTTGACTCAGACTTTCTTGATTATGGAATGCCTGTTAACAATTTTTAAAACCCTCTGGAAAATATTGTACTGGGGTCTCTGTGTTAGAGCTGACATGGAAGGCTGGAAAGTGTTATTTTTTTTTTCCCTCAAGCTAAACACACCCATTTTCTTCAGTCATTCTACATTTGACATTTGGCTTCTAAACTCCTTGCCAGTCTGATATCCCTCCCTGCAAACTTTCTAGCTCGTAAATGTTCTTAAAATGTACTCAAAACAGAACACAATACTCCAGTTGTGAACTAACCAGTGAAGAGTGAATGAGATTGCTAACTCCTTGATCTCGATACTGTTCTTCTAATGAACCCTAAGATTGTATTTTCTTTTTAGCAGCTGAGTCACTGTCTTGGCTCATACTCAGTCCTCATATTAATTTACAAGAAGTTCTTTGAGTCAATTCAGAGAGATTTCCTATTAGTAGAGCTAACAAATGAATGCCAGCCCCCCCCGCCCCCCCCCGCCTTTTTTTTTCCTGATTGAGTCTAGGCTGTTTTCTCAGAAGTACTAGTCATTCTTAAGCTTCCTGAAATGTGAGGAAAAAAAGAAAAAGTTGATTGAACAGTGCTGCTGGAGTAACATTAAAGTCCAGCTGTACTGCTCAGTGCACTCAAAGCTAGATAAAATGTAATGAATCCCTCTATACCTATTACAGATTTAATAATTTTTAAGCTGTATGCCATATTTGTCTTAACTACCTTTTTTCTGTTTTCTCTTTTGCTTGAGTATTTTAAAGAAAACTGTAGACAGTTTTTCACCCCTACAAAGCTTAGTATGCATGTCTAAAAAATATAGACATTTTCTTCCATAACCATTTGCTATTTTTGTAGCTAACAAAATTAACTGTATTTCCTATTAGTGTTGTCCAGTGTCAGTTCATAGTAAAAATATCCTTGATTGTGTCTTTTTACAGTTTTTAATTGAGTCAAGATTCAGAAAAGGTCTACACATTACATTTAGTTATTACTGTTGTCTCTTTTTAACCTGAGTTTCCCCCTTTGTTTTTGGCATAATTTCATCCTGTCCACTTTTCTGGATTTTCACATTTCTGTACCAAGTTCTGTTACTGTTACTTTGGAAATAGCTGTAAGAGTTTTTCTTCATTTATAGTAAGTTAGTAAACGTTTTGGACTATTATGTACAAAATATGTGCTCAGCATTATGGCAGGTAGAATGGTTAATTTGACATGTCCCTGGCCTACTAGGAGGCCTGCAATCTAGTGGCAGAGACAGGTACATACAGAAACAGTGGGAAAGAGATTATTTGCCTTTACATGGAGCATGCCTTGATTATATAACCTCCCATTTATTTTCCTGGTGAGTGCTGCTAGTGGACATTACTTCAGTCATGTCCTGATCAGAAACCCACAGCTGATTTTTGTCTCTTGATTCAATCTAAACTATACTGTTTGGGGCCTGGCAGTCAGTGCTCCACAAATTCTCACCTTTACCTAAAGTGAAACTCCTCAAAGCACAAATCACTTTTTTTTTTTTAAAGACCAAGTTTATATTGTCATGTAGAATTTTTCGTTTCTCAAGCAAGATTATAGACATTTTGAGAGCAAAAGTCTTTGTATAATATTGGAAAGCTTTATAATTACTTTTGAAGAGTTCTGGCACATAACGTTGGTGGGCCTGCTCTTACTGCCTACTACCTTCCCAGAGAAAGCTTCTGCCAGTTAAAAGTAAATAATCCAGTTCTGGATCTCTTACCCAAAAGCCTCCTTTAAAAAAGCCCATTGAGTCAGTGATCTGAGGCACAGACGGCAGATACATGGTTTGCATGTTGTCACTTCCCGATCACCATGTCCATGGTGAACTACTAATTTCTTGTTTTTTTCAGACATGACCTTCTCTTCTCAGTGTAGCACTTCAGGCAACTACTACCTATTGAACATAATTGGCAAGTGATAGGAAACCTTTCTGCTATCCCAGTCATAAAGCAGTAGTTCCTGAATTAAGCTGTGCAACCAGAATCACCTGATACTTGTAATTAATAGATTGCCTAGGTTTCACCCTAGACTCTTGAATCAGGATTTCCAGGAATAGGATAGAAATGATTCTTAAAAATTGGCAGTGGTTTGTTGACTGGCTTTGGGGACCAGACAGGCAATTGTTATTTTGTTAAAAAGCTGTAGCAGTGGAGACTATAGCTTCCCATGTTTCCCAGTTGTAGTACAATATCTCATTCCTCTAGCATGATGTTCCGATGTGTTCAATTTACGTTCCAGGGGTATGGTGGGTCTCTTGCTTTGAATTATACCAGGCGAAGCACATGAATCAAACGCCTGAGATAAAGATACGGGATCCAGAGAGGTGGCATCTTGGTTTTCTAAATATAACTGAGCATAAATTTAAAGCCTCAAAACTGTTTAGTCCTCTGAGAGCTTATTCTTTCTCTATTTAGTGAATACCTTTAGAAGTTTAAAGTGAAAGAGTTTAACATTTTTGGAGAGAACAGGTCTTTAGAATTTTTTTTCATATTTCATATATATTCTTTAAAGATTTAAACATATAATATGATTTAGCTTCATATACCTTTGTCAGATTTTTTGTGAAAGTAAATCTACAAATTGAGGAAACATTCTTTATTAGACCACATGATTTGATTTTGGGACTGGAAATTGTGGTTAAGTTATTGAGCAAAGTAGAATGAAGTTTCAAGATTATCCAGTGAGTTAATAACAGAACCAGAAATAGAATCCTGTGTTATTTGCTTGTGTTATGATTTGGTTTGAAGAGGGCGGCCTGTGATCTGTTTACATAAATTTAGGGGTTTGGAAGAAGTGATAGTTCTGTGATGTTTAGCCAAGAAGCTCCCCTCCCCACATTTACCACCTGTTTTGTTTACACTAATCCTACGCTATAGAGGGTAAAGACACAGTTCATATTTACACTTGCTACTTCTAAAACAGTCGTGAAGCCGAAGCTGATTGTTGGTTTNATTACTTTTGAAGAGTTCTGGCACATAACGTTGGTGGGCCTGCTCTTACTGCCTACTACCTTCCCAGAGAAAGCTTCTGCCAGTTAAAAGTAAATAATCCAGTTCTGGATCTCTTACCCAAAAGCCTCCTTTAAAAAAGCCCATTGAGTCAGTGATCTGAGGCACAGACGGCAGATACATGGTTTGCATGTTGTCACTTCCCGATCACCATGTCCATGGTGAACTACTAATTTCTTGTTTTTTTCAGACATGACCTTCTCTTCTCAGTGTAGCACTTCAGGCAACTACTACCTATTGAACATAATTGGCAAGTGATAGGAAACCTTTCTGCTATCCCAGTCATAAAGCAGTAGTTCCTGAATTAAGCTGTGCAACCAGAATCACCTGATACTTGTAATTAATAGATTGCCTAGGTTTCACCCTAGACTCTTGAATCAGGATTTCCAGGAATAGGATAGAAATGATTCTTAAAAGTTGGCAGTGGTTTGTTGACTGGCTTTGGGGACCAGACAGGCAATTGTTATTTTGTTAAAAAGCTGTAGCAGTGGAGACTATAGCTTCCCATGTTTCCCAGTTGTAGTACAATATCTCATGCCTCTAGCATGATGTTCCGATGTGTTCAATTTACGTTCCAGGGGTATGGTGGGTCTCTTGCTTTGAATTATACCAGGCGAAGCACATGAATCAAACGCCTGAGATAAAGATACGGGATCCAGAGAGGTGGCATCTTGGTTTTCTAAATATAACTGAGCATAAATTTAAAGCCTCAAAACTGTTTAGTCCTCTGAGAGCTTATTCTTTCTCTATTTAGTGAATACCTTTAGAAGTTTAAAGTGAAAGAGTTTAACATTTTTGGAGAGAACAGGTCTTTAGAATTTTTTTTCATATTTCATATATATTCTTTAAAGATTTAAACATATAATATGATTTAGCTTCATATACCTTTGTCAGATTTTTTGTGAAAGTAAATCTACAAATTGAGGAAACATTCTTTATTAGACCACATGATTTGATTTTGGGACTGGAAATTGTGGTTAAGTTATTGAGCAAAGTAGAATGAAGTTTCAAGATTATCCAGTGAGTTAATAACAGAACCAGAAATAGAATCCTGTGTTATTTGCTTGTGTTATGATTTGGTTTGAAGAGGGCGGCCTGTGATCTGTTTACATAAATTTAGGGGTTTGGAAGAAGTGATAGTTCTGTGATGTTTAGCCAAGAAGCTCCCCTCCCCACATTTACCACCTGTTTTATTTACACTAATCCTACGCTATAGAGGGTAAAGACACAGTTCATATTTACACTTGCTACTTCTAAAACAGTCGTGAAGCCGAAGCTGATTGTTGGTTTGCCTGCCTTTTTTCATCTTCTGTTATTAGAGAATAACAACACCTTGCCCTAGTGTTTTTTTTTTTTTTTTAAGGAGGAGAGGTGGTATAGCCTAAGTAGTTGTTTTATAGGTAATGTTAGAGTGGTTTCCTATAGCATTTTTTCAGGGTTTATACAGATGTATACCTAAGTGTATCTTTGTTAAATGTTTAATTAGTGTGTAGTTTGGAAATGGTGGAGCCAACCAGAAAACGAACTTTCCTGAACCACTAATGGTTGAAGGGGTTATAGATTTCAAAGTAATTGCAATAACAGAGTTGCTTTCTGATAAAGTCATTACTTTTACTCTCCCCTTTTCCATTTTGTGGAATAGGGTTGGGGGGGAGGTTCCTGTGGCACTAGTGAGGAAAGAAGCAGGAACTTACAGAATAAGGCAATATTTGCATGTGAATATGTGCTTAAACTTGTGGGCAAGTTTAAGAAACTTAGGAAAAAAAACAAAGGACCCCCCCCCCACCATCTTTATTGAGATAAAATTCACATACCATACAATATACCTATTTAAAGTGTAAAATTCAGTTTTTTCTAAACATTTTCATAGGGTTGTGTATGTTTTCCTCTCCCTCTAAAATGAGCCCCACACTTATTAGCAGTAAGTCCACTTTACCTGCCTCCCTGTGCTTAGTCACTCAGTTGTGTTCAACTCTTTTCGACCCCATGGACTATAGCCCACTAGGCTCCTCTGTCGGGATCTACCTAACCCAGGGATCGAACCTAGGTCTCCCTCATTGCAGGCGGATTCTTTACCATCTGCCTACCAAGGCCACCTGCCTCCCTAGCTCTACGAAACTACTAATCTAACTACTAAGCCATAGTCTAATTTAATATAAATTTGTCTGATTTGGACATCTGATATAAATGAAATCATGTAATACATAGTGTAGTTACTGGCTTCTTTCACTTAGTATGTTTTCAAGGGTCATTTATGTCATAGCATATACCATTCCTTTTCATTGGCAAACATTATTCTGCTGTATGATTATAACATCTTACTTATCCATTCATCAGTTATTGGGCACTTGGGTTGTTTCCACTATGTTGCTTTTATTTAATCCTGCTATGAACATTCGTGTATAGATTTTTCTGTGGTGGTATGTTTTCATTTCATGGGTATATTCCCTGTAGAATGGCTGTGTCATATGGTTACTCTATGTTTAACTTTTTGACAGACTGCCAAACTTTTCCAGAGTGTCTTCACTGTTTTACGTTTCCACTACCAGTGTATGAGAGCTTCAATTTCTTCAAATCTTTGGAACTTTTGTTATTGTCTGTTTTTTTTTTTAATTATAGCCATACGAGCTAAAGTAATATCTGATACTTTAGTATCTGATTACCTAGATGAAATAGTAGTGTGATTCTGATAAGCATTTCCCGAATGATTTTGAACATCTTTTCATGTTATCGAACATTTTAATATCTTTTTTGAAGAAACGTGTATTCAAGTGTCTGCCCTTTTTTTCCAGTCAAATGCTCTATCTCCTTTGCTCTATCCAAATCTTTGGGCATTTTTAACTTGAGTTGTTTTTGTTGAGTTGTAGGGGTCCTTTATGTATTCTGGATACCCAACTTGTTCTTCTAACTGTGAATTTGTCTTAAATTATTTGCTTCAGAGGCAGAATTAGTGGATACAAAGACTGCATTAAAAAGATTTGGTGAATTTTAAGTTATATCTTAGTTGTACTTCTTTTGGGTTTATTCTCTTTCCAATCTAGAGGAACTTGGTTTATTCATTCATATCAAATATGACCGCAGACTATGTACTAGGATTTGGGGGTATAACAGAGACTGAAACAGAAACTTAAATCTGCGTTCTAGTGGGACAGAAGTGAAGTGTGAAGTCACTCAGTCGTATCCGACTGTTTGCGACCCCATGGACTGTAGCCTACCAGGTTCCTCCGTCCATGGGATTTTCCAGGCAACAGAAGCAGACAATAAAACAAAAGTCATTATCACGTCATATCAGATGACAAGAGCTATGAAGAATAAAACAGGGTAGTGGGGATATAGTGTGATGGATGAGCTTTCTAATTTGTTCTTCACCTTTCTTGATTTCTTAATCCATTCCTCTCTGCTCTGTTTGACCTTATTGGACTTTATTTTCATTTTATGTAGTTCGTAGCTAAATTTTTATTTCACTCTCTCCTGATTCTTAACACCCTTCCAGTCTAATTTTTGTTCCCACTAGTCTGCAAACCCCACCCTCTATAGTATTAAATGATCTTCTGTTAAAAGCCTGTTTCATGTTTTCAGTTGATGTCCATCTTAATCTGTGTGTAACACTTGCCTTTTTCCGCATTAAATCACTTGGTGCTATCTCCAGTACAGTTTTCTCAAGGGTGTTTTTAAAAACTTGTTCCTCTTCTCTAAATTTGAGTTCTCCAAATTTGAGTTTTGGCCTTTCTTCTCCCTCTAACATTACCATGGTGAATTGATCATCCTCACATGATTTTGCTTTCTGAGAGCATGTGACTCTGAGTTCTTGCTTTTTAGCTATAGCTGCATCACTCCCTTTAGGTTCAATGAGTGGAGCTGCGATGTACAGCTGATTGCTACTCACTCAGCAGGATTCTTTCCCTTTACTCCTTCCTCTGGCAGATTTTTCCTGTTTAGGATGATTAAGACACAGGTTATTTCCATGACTGCTTTAATGATTACCTGTGAGTAATGGTATAGCAATTCACAATGTTCAGTCAAGGAACCTGACTCAACAGGGTTGTTCCTTCATGAATGCTAGTAAATTTTTATTTTCAAGTCTTATGAAAGATAGAGCTGAATTCAGAAGTTTCCTTTTTTTTTAAGGAATGCTCTCTTGACTTACAGTGCTCTAGAATTTATTTTCAACAGACTTTTAATTCTTTTATATGTCATGGTGGTGGCTTCATTGAAGCTCCTGTTACAGTAACTTGAGGCATGAATTTTCCCTTTTAACAATATACCCAAAATTACAGTTGGGATTGCAGTCAAGGTCTTGGCTCAAGGTCATGAATGTTACAAGTTCTTTATAAATAAAAATACTTCCATTTCACCTCCTCCTCTCAAATAATATATTTTATAGACCTGTTAGTTTGTTAAACATCTGCTTCCTCGATGTGAATAGTTTATAACTCGGTTTAATGTACACTTGATGACTGCTTGTATTAAAAGAAATTCTATATTCTTCTGTTAGTGGTGGCATGTAATACAGTAGTGTCTGTTGGAGCGTGTGCATCAGTGCGTGACTGATTTTACTCCCTGTACTCTGGTTATGTCATGCTACACAAAGTTTCTTGTTTGTTGATTTTCAAAGGATTTGCAGAAAATGCTAGTTGGTGCTGTTGGCACCCACTTAAACTGTATAAATTTTGGATGAAGTTGAATGAATTAATACAATTGTTCAACATATTTGCATTCAGAAATGTGAGTTTGTGATTTGGAGGAGGCTGATTTCACTGTGAATCTTAGCCTTCTGTGAGAATTCCATGTTTCTGGACATTTGCCTGGATAGGGAGAAGAATATTGGTGTATTTGTTCTTTCAGCTAACCTGACTGGTGTTCAAGAAACCATGTAGGAGCAATAATCTTAAGTTAAAAGAGTGAAGAAAACGGAAACTAAGGCATCCAGGCTGCAGTCGATTAGAAAGATAAAGTTCACCATTTAAAAGTGTAAAATTTAGTGATCTTATACTAAAGGATTTTATTCACAAGGTTGTGCAACCCTCACCTCTATCTAATTGCAGAGCATTTTTATCAACCCTGAAAGAAACCAGTAGCAGTCACTCTCTATTTGCATCCCTCTTCCCATCCCCCTATCTACTGGCTAATCTACTTTCTGTCTCTAAGATTTGCCTATTCTGGACATTTCATATGAATGGAGTCTTGCGATATGTGGTCTTTTGTATCTGACTTCTTTCTTAATACTGAGATGCTCAAAGTTCATTGATGTTGTGTCATGTAACAGTATATCATTCCTTTTTTGGCTGGATAATATTCCATAGTATATGGATACTGTGCAGATATGCCACGTTTGTGTATGTGCTCATCGGTTGATGGACATTTGGTTTCTTAATACTTTTTGACTTTATAAATAATACTGCTATGAACATTTGTGTGAAGGTTTTTGTGTGAACATATGTTTTAAGTTCTCTTGGTGGAGAGTGTATATGAGTGTATATTATGTATTCCCAAGAGCATTTTATATATATTCATGTATGTATATATTTGTGTGTATATATAATTTGTATATATATAAATAGATATCTCTTTAAGGGTAGAATTGCTGGGTCATATGGTAACGTTTATAAGAATTAACCTTTGTTTTTGATAAAGCTGATAATGTAGAATGTGGTTTAGGTTTAAGAGCCAAATGTGCTGGCTAACTTTCCACATTCTCTTGTCCCTACCCACCCAATATAGACAGCTCACCTGATGTCTAGATTTAACTGTTGGAGTCAATAGGGCAGTCATACTCAGCTAACTATCTTGCAGAATCCTGGATATAGAGTCCTGGAGTTAGCTCTGCCCACTTGGTGCAATGGCCTGAGAGCCCAGGGGTGTTTAGAAGTCATTCCTCATAGAAATCAAGAGTTGAAGTGTTCGCTCTAGCAAGGAAAAAGAAAGGTGTAAGGCTAGAAACCTGAAAGCCATTCTTAGATAAAGGACCCTAAAGGTAGGAAATACTTTAATGAAATGATGATGAATTCCGCTTTGGATATAGTAAATTTGGGATTTCTGGGAGAGAATGTTAGTTATGTTTAGAGATTAGGAGATTGACCCCTAATAGGGATGTGGATTTGAAATTCATCTACATGTAGGCATTTGAAATGTAAGAATAGGTAAATTATTCATAAAATAAAAAATAATAGGGAAAAGTCTCATAATTTCCATATCTGAAGTCTTGAGTTTTTGAGTCTGGCACGTGATGTTTCAGCTGTATCTTACTCTTGAGTGGCTTGTTTCCTACTGGTTTTGTGAATTTTGATTGTGAATTTATTTATCTTGGGACCTTATCCTTGAGAATTCTTCCAAGCCTAGATCGAAGGCAAATTGCCAGAGAGGATTTGCATTTGCATCTCTCAAGGTTGGGGGGCAGATAACACCATTCTAGGACCACTCTAAAATTCTGAGTATGAAGCTTTTTAAACCATAATCTAGGTGAGGGTCAGCTTCTGGTTGTATCCAAGCAGACACTGTTGAACTGCTCTTGTAGCCCCCAGTCCCTCACCAACACTCAAAGCCAAAGTTAAGAAATTTTCGTTGAGATTCTCTTGGATAACATCTGGACTTTGCCTCTTGTACCTTGAGCCCTAACAAGCTTTGGAATTGCAAGCTGAAATTTCAGGGTTTGGCGCAATGCTCTGAAGATGAATGAAAGCTGGTTTCAGTACTCTGCATACTTCTGTAGTTTCCCTCTTTCACTTAGTTTTTAGTCTTGATTATACTTTATTTTCTTTCAAGTTATTGATTAATATATAAAGGTTTAAAATTATCCCGTGTTTGTTACTTTCACTGGGCATGTTGATCAAGCTATCTATTCTGTTGTTCTGGCAGAAGCAGAACATCTCTTGACAATTATTGATAGATGCAGGGAGTGCAGTCAGCCTCTAAAATAAAAGTTATAAACTTGGGATAACCACCAGTGTTTTGTTTGGCCCACATAGTGTTTAGAAAATAAAAATCGGGAGATTTCAAATAAAACTTTGGATATTTTGCTTTTCTTGAAAAATTAAATATCCTTATATTTTTGGGGCTCCAAAATCACTGCAGATGGTGATTGCAGCCATGAAATTAAAAGATGCTTACTCCTTTGGAAGGAAAGTTATGACCAACCTAGACGGCNTGGGAGGTGGGAGGGAGGTTCAAGAGGGAGGGGATATATGTATACCTATGGCTGATTCATGCTAGTATATGACAGAAACCAACACAATATTTTAAAGCGATTATCCTCCAATTACAAATAATTAAAAAAAAGAAATTCTGTCAACAGACTTCCCTGGAGGTCCAGTAGCTAAAACTCTGAGTTCCCAACACAGAGGGCTCGAGTTCCATCCCTGGTCGGGGAACTAGATGCCGCATGCCCCAACAGTGACAGCGAAAGACCCGGCATGCCCCTATGACGATCAAAGATCCCGTGTGCCGCAACTGGGATGCGGCGCAGCCAAGTAAGTACCTGAATAAAAATAAATATATATAAAAAAAGAAATTCTGTCAAGGAGGATGTTTGTGAGGGCTGGCAGGGGAAGAGAGAGATCTGTCTGTCTCAGAAACCAGGTCTCGAAGGAGTGCCGGTCCCTGTAAGCATCCTTGCAGTCTGGTGAGGGGGACTCCGAGCCGACTGTTGCCTCAGGGACGGTGGGCGGAGTCACCAGCCGGGAGGAGTCGTGGAGGAGTCCGTGGAGGAGTCTGCGATAAAATGTGCAGATTGAGATGCCGAGTGTGCGTCTGCTTCCTCACTTAAAACCAGGTGACTGAATAACTGCCCATGAGAGAGGGAAGAACAGAACTGTGGGGGGTTTTTAGCATCGTAAACTGGGGGGATACTTTTAGTCCAAGAATAAAATGCCAAAATGTTGTGGTGAATTCTTGAGACAACCTATACCCTCACAGCCAAAGAGTAAAAATGAGCTGATTAAATGTTGTAACTGTCCACTGCACCTCCTGTTGTAAGAGGGGGGCGTGTGGTTCCCAANTGTAATACAGTAGTGTCTGTTGGAGCGTGTGCATCATTGCGTGACTGATTTTACTCCCTGTACTCTGGTTATGTCATGCTACACAAAGTTTCTTGTTTGTTGATTTTCAAAGGATTTGCAGAAAATGCTAGTTGGTGCTGTTGGCACCCACTTAAACTGTATAAATTTTGGATGAAGTTGAATGAATTAATACAATTGTTCAACATATTTGCATTCAGAAATGTGAGTTTGTGATTTGGAGGAGGCTGATTTCACTGTGAATCTTAGCCTTCTGTGAGAATTCCATGTTTCTGGACATTTGCCTGGATAGGGAGAAGAATATTGGTGTATTTGTTCTTTCAGCTAACCTGACTGGTGTTCAAGAAACCATGTAGGAGCAATAATCTTAAGTTAAAAGAGTGAAGAAAACGGAAACTAAGGCATCCAGGCTGCAGTCGATTAGAAAGATAAAGTTCACCATTTAAAAGTGTAAAATTTAGTGATCTTATACTAAAGGATTTTATTCACAAGGTTGTGCAACCCTCACCTCTATCTAATTGCAGAGCATTTTTATCAACCCTGAAAGAAACCAGTAGCAGTCACTCTCTATTTGCATCCCTCTTCCCATCCCCCTATCTACTGGCTAATCTACTTTCTGTCTCTAAGATTTGCCTATTCTGGACATTTCATATGAATGGAGTCTTGCGATATGTGGTCTTTTGTATCTGACTTCTTTCTTAATACTGAGATGCTCAAAGTTCATTGATGTTGTGTCATGTAACAGTATATCATTCCTTTTTTGGCTGGATAATATTCCATAGTATATGGATACTGTGCAGATATGCCATGTTTGTGTATGTGCTCATCGGTTGATGGACATTTGGTTTCTTAATACTTTTTGACTTTATAAATAATACTGCTATGAACATTTGTGTGAAGGTTTTTGTGTGAACATATGTTTTAAGTTCTCTTGGTGGAGAGTGTATATGAGTGTATATTATGTATTCCCAAGAGCATTTTATATATATTCATGTATGTATATATTTGTGTGTATATATAATTTGTATATATATAAATAGATATCTCTTTAAGGGTAGAATTGCTGGGTCATATGGTAACGTTTATAAGAATTAACCTTTGTTTTTGATAAAGCTGATAATGTAGAATGTGGTTTAGGTTTAAGAGCCAAATGTGCTGGCTAACTTTCCACATTCTCTTGTCCCTACCCACCCAATATAGACAGCTCACCTGATGTCTAGATTTAACTGTTGGAGTCAATAGGGCAGTCATACTCAGCTAACTATCTTGCAGAATCCTGGATATAGAGTCCTGGAGTTAGCTCTGCCCACTTGGTGCAATGGCCTGAGAGCCCAGGGGTGTTTAGAAGTCATTCCTCATAGAAATCAAGAGTTGAAGTGTTCGCTCTAGCAAGGAAAAAGAAAGGTGTAAGGCTAGAAACCTGAAAGCCATTCTTAGATAAAGGACCCTAAAGGTAGGAAATACTTTAATGAAATGATGATGAATTCCGCTTTGGATATAGTAAATTTGGGATTTCTGGGAGAGAATGTTAGTTATGTTTAGAGATTAGGAGATTGACCCCTAATAGGGATGTGGATTTGAAATTCATCTACATGTAGGCATTTGAAATGTAAGAATAGGTAAATTATTCATAAAATAAAAAATAATAGGGAAAAGTCTCATAATTTCCATATCTGAAGTCTTGAGTTTTTGAGTCTGGCACGTGATGTTTCAGCTGTATCTTACTCTTGAGTGGCTTGTTTCCTACTGGTTTTGTGAATTTTGATTGTGAATTTATTTATCTTGGGACCTTATCCTTGAGAATTCTTCCAAGCCTAGATCGAAGGCAAATTGCCAGAGAGGATTTGCATTTGCATCTCTCAAGGTTGGGGGGCAGATAACACCATTCTAGGACCACTCTAAAATTCTGAGTATGAAGCTTTTTAAACCATAATCTAGGTGAGGGTCAGCTTCTGGTTGTATCCAAGCAGACACTGTTGAACTGCTCTTGTAGCCCCCAGTCCCTCACCAACACTCAAAGCCAAAGTTAAGAAATTTTCGTTGAGATTCTCTTGGATAACATCTGGACTTTGCCTCTTGTACCTTGAGCCCTAACAAGCTTTGGAATTGCAAGCTGAAATTTCAGGGTTTGGCGCAATGCTCTGAAGATGAATGAAAGCTGGTTTCAGTACTCTGCATACTTCTGTAGTTTCCCTCTTTCACTTAGTTTTTAGTCTTGATTATACTTTATTTTCTTTCAAGTTATTGATTAATATATAAAGGTTTAAAATTATCCCGTGTTTGTTACTTTCACTGGGCATGTTGATCAAGCTATCTATTCTGTTGTTCTGGCAGAAGCAGAACATCTCTTGACAATTATTGATAGATGCAGGGAGTGCAGTCAGCCTCTAAAATAAAAGTTATAAACTTGGGATAACCACCAGTGTTTTGTTTGGCCCACATAGTGTTTAGAAAATAAAAATCGGGAGATTTCAAATAAAACTTTGGATATTTTGCTTTTCTTGAAAAATTAAATATCCTTATATTTTTGGGGCTCCAAAATCACTGCAGATGGTGATTGCAGCCATGAAATTAAAAGATGCTTACTCCTTTGGAAGGAAAGTTATGACCAACCTAGACGGCATATTAAAAAGCAGAGACATTACTTTGTCCACAAAAGTCCGTCTAGTCAAGGCTATGGTTTTTCCAGTCATGTATGGATGAGTTGGGCTCATAAAGAAGGCTGAGCGCCGAAGAATTGATGCTTTTGAACTGTGGTGTTGGAGAAGACTCTTGAGAGTCCCTTGGACTGCAAGGAGATCCAACCTGTCCATTCTAAAGCAGATCAGTCCTGGATGTTCATTGGAAGGACTGATGTTGAAGCTGAAACTCCAATATTTTGGCCACCTGATGAGAAGAACTGACTCATTGGAAAAGACCCTGATGCTGGGAAAGATTGAGGGCAGGAGGAGAAGGGGACGACAGAGGATGAGATAGTTGGATGGCATCACCGACTCAATGGACATGGGTTTGGGTAGACTCCTGGAGTTGGTGAGGGACAGGGAGGCCAGGCGTGCTGCGATTCATGGGGTCGCAAAGAGTTGTACACGACTGAGCAACTGAACCAAACAGTATCGGGCTTACAATCCTGCTCAGCAGCAGTTGGCTAGAACTGGAAAAGGAGCTGATCCTTTTAGAGTGAACCTGTTTTCTTTAGTTGCAAACAGTTGTATGCATATTATACCCTCCCATTGCAGCTTCTCTCATTCATATTACTAGTAGACACTGAATGATCCTTTCGCTGGATAGTAGTGCTAATAGATAGTTTCACATTTGTTCAATGCTTTAATTCTAATAACAAACCTGAAGTGTATCTCTTGATAAAGTTTTAGGTGATACTATCCCCAAGCTACAGATGGAAAAAATGGAGGTTCTCTGCTGCTGCTAAGTCACTTCAGTTGTGTCCGACTCTGTGTGACCCCATAGACAGCAGCCCACCAGGCTCCCCCGTCCCTGGGATTCTCCAGGCAAGAACACTTGAGAGGGTTGCCATTTCCTTCTCCAGTGCATGAAAGTGAAAAGTCAAAGTGAAGTCGCTCAGTCGTGTCTGACTCTTGTCGACCCCATGGACTGCAGCCCACCAGGCTCCTCCGTCCATGGGATTTTCCAGGCAAGAGTACTGGAGTGGGGTGCCATTGCCTTCTCCGGGAGGTTCTCTGAGGATATGTAATTCTTCAAGGTTTCATAGTGTCATAGCTAGAATTTGAACAAAGCTTTTTCTGTTCAATGTTATTCTTAATTTTTTAATTAAGCAGTGGAACTGTTCTTCAAATCAAGTCTTAGTGAGGGCTGTTCTGTGAAACCAACAAAGATATCACTGCTTTGATTGAAGGGTAGATGAAGTAGGAGATGGGAACCTGTGAGGATGGGAACCTGCATGCTCAGCCCTTTGGTAGCCTTAAGGCACCTCTCTGGAATCCTTCAGTTCAGTTCAGTTGCTCAGTCGTGTCCGACTCTTTGCAACCCCATGAATCGCAACACACCAGGCCTCCCTCTCTATCACCAACTCCCGGAGTTCACTCAAACTCATGTCCATCGAGTCGGTGATGCGATCCAGCCATCTCAACCTCTGTCGTCACCTTCTCCTCCTGCCCCCAGTCCTTCCCAGCATCAGGGTCTTTTCCAATGAGTCAACTCTTCACATGAGGTGGCCAAAGTATTGGAGTTTCAGCTTTAGCATCAGTCCTTCCAATGAACACCCAGGACTGATCTCCTTAGACTCTTACTAAACCATTTGGACTCTTTTATCTGTAACTAAGCTTAATTTGTTAAATTTTGTGAGTTTTTAGCTTCTTTGGATGTTAGAGTTATAGTGTGCCTGTTTTTTCTGTGCTTCTTGGTATGTCAGTCTTCCTTAATGTAATTCATCATATTGCCCAACAGCATTTTTAGTTTATTTTATTTTGATTTATAGTTTATTTTGGAGCATCTGATAACTAACTCTTCTTACTTTCCAGATTCTCTTTGTGGCCAGATGGGTTTGTATGGACAGGCTTGTCCATCTGTAACTTCATTAAGGTGAGTGCTGTTATCTTTTTTTATTGGAACATGTAACATTTAAAGTTATGCTGGTCAAGTCATATTAGAATCAGTTTCACTGTAAGGTTCACAGTAAAACACTGTGGTTTGTTTTGGGAAGTAGTGCTGTTTTGTGAGATAGGGAGATACTTTTGCTTACAGAGAAAGACTAGATAGTAATTGAAATTCCTTTCTAAAGGATGATATAAACAGGATACCTAAATTATACTCATTTACAATAAGTAAAATGTAAAAGAGTAGGAACTAAGTTGTATCCAACCCAGTGGTTTTATATTTTTTTGAAGTTGCTAAATACTTTCTTCAAGTTAAATCTTAGGTGAAATCCTATGAATAAAATAGATAAATGCTGGGCTTAGACTTCCATGTTCTACCCCCATAGTTGCCCTTGAGGGATTACTGTAGTTCTCAGAGCACAGTCTGAAAACATAATGTAAATCTAACCTGTTAATTAAAATTTTTCAGACTGGAATGTGAATTGTTGATGGCAGCACTTACTAGTTGGCGTGTGGCGTTGCAGCTAGCTACCATGTGTTGTTGCTACCATTTATTTGTTCAGCATATTGATCATCTAATATAGTGTCAGGAGCTGTCTGAATGCTGAGGCTGAATAGTGAACATAATGGATTAAAAATTCTGTAATCTTTGGATTTATATTTTGGTGAAGGTATAATTAATAAAATAAGAAGTAAGTGTTAGATACTGATAGTGATAAGAGCTAAATGAAAAATAGAGAAAGGATTAGGAAATTCAGAGATAATGTATTATTTTAGATAGGGTAGCCAGGGAAACCTTTACTGACAAAGTGACATTTGAACGAAGGCTTGAAAGAGTAATGGAACAAACCTTTCTTTGGATAGTAGAGGATGAACATTCTGGGCATAGGGAACCCAAGAAGTGCTGGGGCAGGAGACTTGCTTTGTATGTTGGAGGAACAGTGAGGCCGTTATAGCTGGATCAGAGCAAGTGATAGAGAGTTGGAATTAACCAGCTTTGGAGGGCAGAAGAGAGAGGAGGGATACAAAATTGTTAAAGAGTCGTTAATGTGGAGTCATGGAATCTTCAGGCTTGAAAGAAATTTTGGTGGTTTAGAATGCCACAAAAGAAAAATAAAGTTGCCTTTTTTGTTTTCATATGCTTGAATTTTTATCAGACTAAGGCTGTTATCCTTTTTCCTCAGTGGGAAAGCTTTACCCTATGCTGTTTTGGCATTTCCCTAAGAATACATCTTCCAGCTTATAATGGAAATAGGTGGAGTGATGCTTTTCTACCTTGTTGGAGTCCATATGCCCCCACACCCCCACAACAGACACCTGTACAGTTTTGAAAAGAACTTAAAAAAAACGACTGTTATCTTTAATCTCCAAAGCTGCTGTAGAACTAATTTCACTTAATATGTTGGGAAGAATCATTTTACCCTTTTTTGAATATTTAAAACTTTAGATATGACCAAATCAGGTTATTTTTGTAGACTTTGATCTTCCACTGATCATAGATTTCCTTAAAGACACTTATTTGTGGGTAATCATGTATTAAAGTCATTTACTGAGATTTTATATCCCTCTATTTGAATAGTTCTGTCTAGGTGAAACTTATATATGACATTGGATTAGGAATAATAGATACCTAACTTCTTTTGCTTGATAGAATTATATTATTGGAAGGGATGATGAAAGAGAAAAGATACCATGAATTATTTTATAACTTGCTCACTGTGTTATAATTCTTGTGTGTAATACTCTATAATCACATTTTTATGGATATAGCTATAAATTTAGCATTTAGTTAGTAAACTGAGAAGTTCTGTGACATTTGAGTTGAGATACTTAGGATCCTTCTATCCTTATCTTTCATTTTTTGTAATATTCTGTATGGTCAAGTCCATCTGTGAGGCAGAGAATTCACATTCTCAGATATATGGGTAGACCATTGTTTGTCATTGATTCTTCTAACTGAAAGCCAGCTTTGGTTTGATATATGGAGGAGAAGAAAAGAATGACTATTTTTTTGGTGACGGGAAGAGAAACTGAATTACTTAAAACCGCAATAAATTTTTGTTTGCTTTCGCATAGTCTTTCCCAAGCCAGAAATGGCCTCCAACTACAGTATACCAATAGAAGTAGCATAAGAAGTCTTAAGTAAACTCAAACCCAGTGCAAACACTGCTTATTTGTCCTAACTCTCTTTGTTGTATATATTACCTTTATGTCTTGTATATACCTTCGTATGCTACCTATCTATCTAGAAAGTGACTAATTTCAAGATAGGAAAGCATGTGAGTTGTTGGAGAAGAACCACCATATGGCTGGGAATGAGAAAATGGGTAAGCAGGTGGTGGGGAGGGTTGTAGGCATAGATGAGAGTGGGAGTGGATTACTTATGTGAAGTAAAGATAGGGGGTGGAATAAAATCATGTGACAACTAAAAAATTTGTTAGGTAGGAGAAGGTACTTAGTAAGTGAATTAAAACTCTTCCTCTGCCCTTTAAGGTAAACAAGTTAAATATTGTTTTCTATAGATGATATTTGATCCCTGTTGAATTTGAACATGTTAGAATTATTTTTTAAAATTATGCTCACTGTATTTTTATGATTAAAAAGTAATCATAAATTAATTATTGTAGAAAATTTGGAAAAACAGAGATAGTCATTGTTGATAATGTCTTATCATGTAATTTTATTCCAGTAGATATTGTGTGTTTAAAGGTGCCCCAAATTTTCTTTAAAAGAATGGTTGCAAAAGATTTTGTGTTATGATAGTTAAATACACTCAATTTTAGTCAGATTGCTCTTAACTAACATTTTGTTCTTTACTTGATAGTGTAGGTAAATTGCAGTTTCACAAAAGTTACTATAATAACATCATATACTATTACAGTATAACGAGATTGTTTTCTTTTTATCAGGATTCTGTCAGGAGGCAGAAACCACACCAGTTATACGAACAGAGACTTTAATAGAGTCATTGAGTAGATTTGAAGTTGTTAACTAGATAACAGAATGGATAAAAATAAAACTACTTAAAATTATCATGGACATAGATACTTCCAGAAACAGCTATGAGCCCTAAGAGCTTGGGCACCAAAGGGGAAACNGTCCATCTGTGAGGCAGAGAATTCACATTCTCAGATATATGGGTAGACCATTGTTTGTCATTGATTCTTCTAACTGAAAGCCAGCTTTGGTTTGATATAAGGAGGAGAAGAAAAGAATGACTATTTTTTTGGTGACGGGAAGAGAAACTGAATTACTTAAAACCGCAATAAATTTTTGTTTGCTTTCGCATAGTCTTTCCCAAGCCAGAAATGGCCTCCAACTACAGTATACCAATAGAAGTAGCATAAGAAGTCTTAAGTAAACTCAAACCCAGTGCAAACACTGCTTATTTGTCCTAACTCTCTTTGTTGTATATATTACCTTTATGTCTTGTATATACCTTCGTATGCTACCTATCTATCTAGAAAGTGACTAACTTCAAGATAGGAAAGCATGTGAGTTGTTGGAGAAGAACCACCATATGGCTGGGAATGAGAAAATGGGTAAGCAGGTGGTGGGGAGGGTTGTAGGCATAGATGAGAGTGGGAGTGGATTACTTATGTGAAGTAAAGATAGGGGGTGGAATAAAATCATGTGACAACTAAAAAATTTGTTAGGTAGGAGAAGGTACTTAGTAAGTGAATTAAAACTCTTCCTCTGCCCTTTAAGGTAAACAAGTTAAATATTGTTTTCTATAGATGATATTTGATCCCTGTTGAATTTGAACATGTTAGAATTATTTTTTAAAATTATGCTCACTGTATTTTTATGATTAAAAAGTAATCATAAATTAATTATTGTAGAAAATTTGGAAAAACAGAGATAGTCATTGTTGATAATGTCTTATCATGTAATTTTATTCCAGTAGATATTGTGTGTTTAAAGGTGCCCCAAATTTTCTTTAAAAGAATGGTTGCAAAAGATTTTGTGTTATGATAGTTAAATACACTCAATTTTAGTCAGATTGCTCTTAACTAACATTTTGTTCTTTACTTGATAGTGTAGGTAAATTGCAGTTTCACAAAAGTTACTATAATAACATCATATACTATTACAGTATAACGAGATTGTTTTCTTTTTATCAGGATTCTGTCAGGAGGCAGAAACCACACCAGTTATACGAACAGAGACTTTAATAGAGTCATTGAGTAGATTTGAAGTTGTTAACTAGATAACAGAATGGATAAAAATAAAACTACTTAAAATTATCATGGACATAGATACTTCCAGAAACAGCTATGAGCCCTAAGAGCTTGGGCACCAAAGGGGAAACCTAGAGACTTAGAGGAAGGGTCCTGTGGAAACAATTCAGATCTCCACAGCGAAGGTACTACATGCTGATGCTTGTGTTGAGTTCAGAATAGAGATCCCATAGGTTTGAAACCCAGAAATCTGGGGAAAGGGTGCTGGCTGGTGCTGGGGTCTTTGAGTAGGGTATGATTAAAATAGTTTCATAAGTGTTAGAAAAACTGCAAACTTTATTACTGCTATGGGGAAGACTTTTGTTGTAGGGGTGAAGAAACCTTTGCTGGGATAGTGCTCCTTTGAAGCCCAAAGAAGAGATGGGAAAGCACAAGGATCTCTTTTTCTTCTCCAGGCTTGCAGTCCATCTTTAGTGTTCCCTCTTGGCAGACCCTTAGAGGAAATCAGCTGGCAAAGCAGAAATGTGGTTTGCAGGCAGAGTCCCACTTCCAGCAATGAGGGTTTGAAACTGAGGGGGCAGTAACTTAATAACTTGTTTCAGCAAACTACTAAGAAATACAGTGTTAAAAATGTTTTCTCAGCTCTGTTCTGTAGCCAGTGTTTATGTGATTTTAGTAAGGTGTTTGCATGTTGCTAAAAAAGTGCTAATTTTATAAATTATGTGATATATATGAGTCACAGGTATTCCTTGCAGTCTGAATCTACTGCATTCATACCCTAAGTTTGAATAGTAGGAGTCTGGATAGTGAATACTGAGTCATATGCATTATTTAAGTCCTGAGTTCTGAATAGCAAGAGTGAGAGTTCAGGTAATGATGGATATAGTTTCTGTCAGACAGTAGAATCTTAAAAATTTAGCAGAATCTAATTGCTTACTGAGTTTATATAAGAGGCTTTGAATCCTGAGATGAATCTCCTTTTTATTTCCAGGTACAGACTCAGTAATAGCAAAGCTTACTGCAAAAGCAAAAGTTTTCTTTGAACTGTTGTTTTATGTAGACAGGTAAACACATATATGTATATAACATAATACTTTTACATATCGTGGCATTAGATTTTTTATAATTTGGCTTGATTAAAGCAAAATAAAATTTGATATTTCTTTGGACTTGTTAAAGCATATCTGAAATGCCTAGCGTTTATGAGGATTGATTTTTTGGTTCATATGTGCATTCAGCCTAGGCACTAGGTTATCAGTAATACTTTCAAGCATCAGTCGTTTTTGACCTTCTGCCTGAGATTTTTCCTTTCATTATCTCTTCTGTTTTTATGGTTCACACTTAAACCTTTTCCTTTTTGTTATGCTTCTCCCTTGAAGATGCCTTTTATTATTGATCCAGGCTGTTTGTTTATGATGTGAGGGAATCGACAGGGATTCTTAGCACTAGAAAAAGCTTGTGTGTTAGTGAATGAATTTCCTGCCCATCCGTCTTCTCATTGCCCTCCATTTGATATTGATAACTGTGCTGTTTAGAATGACCAGAGGCGGGTAGATTTGTTTTAAGGCTTCTTGTTGCCTGGTTTCTAGTTGCAAACTTGGTATTGTTAAGGCAGCTCTGGTATATAGTTGTAGAATTGGGTAGGTACAGGTTCAGGTCTCTGCCACATATTATTCATAAGATCTTGGATAAGTTACTTCACTTTTCTTAATTTTTTTGGTAATAGAATTGTTAATGTTTATCTCACTGGCCTATTTGGATTCATGGGATACATACATAAAACATCTGGCATAATTTTTCCTCTCTTGTGTTTTCCAGTAGTAGAAAGGGCTTCCCAGGTGGCTCAGTGGTAAAGAATCCACCTACCAACGTAGGAGACGTGGATTTGAGCCCTGGGACAGGAAGATCCCCTGGAGAAGGAAATGGCAACCTACTCCAGTATTCTTGTCAGGAAAATTCCATGGACTGAGGAACCTGGCAGGCTATAGTCAATGGAGTTGCAAAGAGTTGGACACCACTGAGTGACCGAGCACACATTCAAACCCTCAATAATAGAAAGCAAAAGGGACCATTGTTTTTAGAACAAAAGAGGACATATTTGTATCCTTTGCTGTCAGCTCACGAACATGGGGTAGAAGAGAATTTCTTTCCTCCTTCTATTTCCCCTTTTCCCTAAATTATTATTTTTTAATTTTCTTAAAAATTGAAAAAAATTTTTTTATGAAGGATGGTTGATTTTCAGTGTTGTTGTTTCTAGTATATAGCAAAATGATTCAGTAATGCATACATATGTACGTATATTCTTTTTCAGATATTTTTCCCACTATAGTTTATTACAAAACATATTGAATATAGTTCCCTTTGCTACAGTAGGACCTTGTTGTCTATTTTATATATAGTAGTGTGTATCTGCTATTCTCAAGCTGCTAATTTATCCTCCCCTATACCTTTCCCCCTCTGGTAACCATAAGGTTTGTTTTCTATGTCTATGAGTCTATTTCTGTTTTGTTAAGTAAATTTTATAGATTTTTTTAAATTGTACATGTAAATGATATATATTTGCCTTCCTGTCTGGCTTAATTCACTTAGTTTGGTACTCTCTAATATGATAATTTACCAGTAGTGTTCAAGTTTGCAACTGACCTCAGGCTAAGGATGTTGCTGACATTTAATATTAGATTTTTATCATATTTATAATTAATATAGTTTCATGTTTTTATATCAGTTCCACACAGTGGCAGGAATAACTTGCATTATCATAGTCCACTATACTTATCAAACTTTTTGTAATTGAAATCTATTAATTTGCATGTTTAATTCTGACATGTTCCAATTAAATGAAGAGTAGTAATGAGAAACCATCTTAATTTTGACCATTACTGAAACTTTTCTAAAATCCGTTTTGAACTTTCTGGCTGATCGTCTAAAGCTTGCATCTCATGTGGTAACCAGTAGTGTGATGTGGCTTTTTAAATTAATTAAATATCAGTTCCTCAGTCACAGTAGCCACATTTTAAGTGCTTAATAGCCACATGGCCACTGACTGTCATATTGGCTAACACACAGACATTTCCATTGTTGTAGAAAGTTCTGTTGGATAGTGCTGGTCTAGAGTATCCTAAATGTAATTTGATCTTTGGTCTAAGCTGACTTCTAGGGCTTCCTTTTCTGAGCATCAAGTATTGAAGAGTACCATTGAGTATTCACTGACAAGGCTATATAAAAATTATTATGGGACTAAATATTGACTTTGATAAGGGTGGTGTCATCTGCATATCTGAGGTTATTGATATTTCTCCTGGCAATCTTAATTCCAGCTTGTGCTTCCTCCAGCCCAGCGTTTCTCATGATGTGTACTCTGCATATAAGTTAAATAAGAAGGGTGACAATATACAGCCTTAATGTACTCCTTTTCCTATTTTGAACCGGTCTGTTGTTCCATGTCCAGTTCTAACTGTTGCTTCCTGACCTGCATATAGGTTTCTCAAGAGGCAGGTCAGGTGGTCTGGGATTGCCATCTCTTTCAGAATTTCCCACAGTTTGTTGTGATCCACACAGTCAAAGGCTTTGGCATAGTCAGTAAAGCAGAAATAGATGTTTTTCTGGAACCCTCTTGCTTTTTCCATGATCCAGCAGATGTTGACAGTTTGATCTCTGGTTCCTTTGCCTTTTCTAAAACCAGCTTGAACATCTGGAAGTTCACAGTTCATGTATTACTGAAACCTGGCTTGGAGAGTTTTGAGCATTACTTTACTAGCNTATTTTAAAAAGCTTAATTCTCTAGACTTTCTGCTACTTTGAGCCAAAGGACATGCCTAGGCAGAATTTTTTAGTGTGAAGACTGCCCTCTGTGCTTGGAACTTACCCTAGGGACTTCTAACCTTCTGGTGCCATGGAATCCCTTCAAAGTCTGGTGAAACCTGTGGACACTTCTCAGAATAAAGTCTCAAAATTCATAAAATAATATACTTAGGATTATAAAAGAAACCAATTTAATTATATTAGCAAAATATTAACTTTATAACAGTGGTAGATGTATCTTTGAATTAACACATTAAATAAAAAATCTAATGGCAGATCTTAATACACTGTCATAAATTTGAAGTAGTGAAGTTAAAAAGTTGAGATTCTGCAACATTTATCACATTATATGAATATATTAGTGATTTTTGTTGATGGCAGAGTCATGGGTACTGTTAATGCTACTGTGATTTGTTGTCTACTTTCTTGATTAAAGAAATTGCGTAGTTTCAGTTACAAGTTAGTGGAAATAAAGGCTATATTTTCCCCCATCCAAGTTCTTTCACCTCTTGAGGGAATGATGGCTCTGGTGAGGCCATTGACGTGTAATAGTCTTGGGTGGAAAGTCAGCACCCTCACAACATTGCTTTTGTGTGGCAAGACAACACTCTTCTCTATTGCTAAGGCTGCAGTTTTGCAGCCATCAGTCAGTTACTTCAGTTTGCTCTTTCAGAAGCAGTTTGTGTTTGTTTTTTATTTTTCAACCATGTAGGGCTTCAAGTTTTTGGACTTTTAGCTTGACCTGCAGGCCATAAGCAGAGAGTACCTCCCTTAGCAAATCTGCATTTTCTCCATCTCTGCTTGCAACTATTTGAAGTTAATTTTTCTTTTAGGACTTTGTTTTAATTAACTAGAAGGAGGCAACACATGCCAGTATTCTCAATTTTTCCTGTAGTAATTCTCTACTTGCTATATAGCCTCAGTTGGCATATGATCTGTTTTCCAGGTACAGTGGGTGACAATTTGACCAAATCCTTTCTCACTTTAAGTGTTACCAACTTTCCATCCTGCAGTATTAGAGTTCTTAATGTTTACCTCATCAGCTCCTCTAAGAGAGTGTCTTATTTTAGGTCCTATTACTTGTATCACCTCACTTCCATTTCCCACATTCCATGTTTGTTAGTAGTTGCCTTCACCTGCTGGTAGAGATCTTTTTATAGTAAACACGTAAAACTTCTCTGGTAGCTCAGCGGTAAAGAATCCGCCTACAGTGCAGGAGATATGGGTTCGATTCCTCACTTGGCATTAAAGGAAATGGCAACACACTCCAGTATTCTTGCCTGGAAAATACTATGCACGGAGAAGCCTGGCAGACTACACTGCATGGGGTCGCAAGAGTCGGACATGACTTAGCGACTGAGCAACAGCCAGCACATAAAAAGTCTGGACGGTAGCAGTTCAGGACTAGAATGGCAGCTTCACAGTTGAGTCATCAAAAATCAGGGACCCAGATCCCTTCTATCTGCTCCATGTCTTCAGCATATGACTTCCATTTCCACAGATCATTCTATGGCCGAAGAGGACTGTTGGCACACTAGCTGTTGTATCCACATTCAGGATAGGGCAAAAGTTGTAATAATATCCAGAATAAAATTTGGGTTGTAGTCTTAAGGAAGAAGGCCACAACAGGTGTTAGGTGGTAGTTAGTGGTCTCTGCCATCGACCTTGCTTCTGATTACCTTGAGTACTGAGATGGAGTAACAGGAATTGTGTTTTAAAATGTTTAAATATATATATGTGTGTATATATGACCCCCTGAGATGCATGTGATCAGAATGACTGCTGTGATGATTACAAGGATTTCTTTTAAGTTCCCAGTTGCTCAGTTTTTCGCATGATACCGAGTCTTACTATAATAAGGCAAGGGCTAGGAATGGAGGGGGAAAGTTCAGGCATAGCTAGGTCACAACATCTTAACCCTCATTATTCTTATTTTCCTTGATGCCTTCCTCTTAGGTCCATTTAGGAAAGCCAACAGTATCTCTACCCATTTCCCACCTTTTCAATCCTATTGAAGTCTGAAACTTTTTCTTTGTAAGCTTTGATTACTCCTCAGGTATTAGGGAGGGAGAAGGCAATGGCACCCCACTCCAGTACTCTTGCCTGGAAAATCCCATGGACGGAGGAGCCCGATAGGCTGCAGTTCATGGGGTTGCTAAGAATCAGACATGACTAAGCGACTTCACTTTGACTTTTCACTTTCATGCATTGGAGAAGGAAATGGCAACCCACTCCAGTGTTCTTGCCTAGAGAATCCCAGGGATGGGGGAGCCTGGTGGGCTGCCGTCTGTGGGGTGGCACAGAGTTGGACACGACTGAAACAACTTAGCAGCAGCAGCAGCAGCAGCAGGTATTAGGGAAATTACAGAGGGAAGCCAAGCAACAGGCTGAAGTAGCTAAAATGCGAATTTGTGATCATATCAGTAGCAATATTTCATTAAGTGAGGTCAGAATCCCCTTCCTCCTCCTGTGTCATGACTTAAGGTGGAGTTGTTAGATCTTGATACTCTTTACCTTTTCATTGTATGCAGAGAAAATTCCTCATGCAACTCCTTTTAAGCAGTAGATACCATTATAGATTTAAGAACTTCAGACATAATTTCTTCATGCCTTGCTTTATCCTACAAGTAACATCTTCTTATCTTTACTTCCATCTCCCCATGTTTCTCTCCTCTTCTAGTAGAACTTTCTGTCTCTGTGTAGTGCTACTTGTCAGTCTGTGCTGAGTCATACTTTTTTCCAGTTCAAAAAGGACTTCAGTCCTGTGGTTTTCCTTCCTCATACTGTTGAGTCCTCTTTTCTTTTACCTCTTGCTTTTAGCTTGTAAACATGTTTGATCTTGTTTGGGGAGGAGCATACCCACACCTTCATTGGATAGTCACTGTTCCGATCATTTAAGCACCCTTTACCCACTCCTGTATACCTAGGCATTGCAGGAACAGAAAAGAATTAGGAAGTTCCTTCTAAGGAGCTCATGGCCTCACGAGAGAGTTAAAGATAATTCTGTGTAAGTTCTGTAATAGAAGTATTTATAATCTGTAGGGATAAGATCTAGTTCAATTTAGAAGATGGAGAATGAGAAGAGTAGATTGACAAGACTTTCTGGGCGGTGTACATGTGAAAACAGCATGGTTGAGCCAGACTGAGGTTATAATTGCTCTAGGAATTTATCGAGAAGGATTAATAAATGGTAAATGAAAGCTAAAGTAGTTGAAAATGAGGCATTTAGAATTAGTATAATAGGAGAAGAGGAACCATTGAAAGTTTTTGGGTACAATGGCAGGAAAACGTTGCTGACATTTCTCTTGGAGTATATGCATGGACCCTGGAGGTGCTTAGCAGGGAGGAATCAGAGCCTACGAGGCCAGCTAGGAAGCTTTTGGAATGAGGTGAGGTAATGAGGGCCTGACATTTCCTAACCAGATTTCCATAACCAGATTCCTCAGAGCCTCTCGTGCTGTTTTTAAACCTGCCACCATCTGTTCTCTTGTACGAGTGGACGTCTGTCATCACCATTCCATTGAGAGGTTTCTTTCTAAAGTTCCTTGATGATCTGGCCAAATCTAATCGTCATTTTTTTGTCTTCTCAGTAGAGAACCACTGCAGCGACCAGCCTAAGCAGCAACAATGGAGACACTTTTAATCTCCCCACCAGGAATATGTAAAATTGAACAAACAGCAAAGAAAACAGAAACCCAGTTTTCAGATTTTAAATTTAAGAGAGAGTTTTATAGGCTTCTTCAAATTATAATAGAACTAGTAAACATAAGCACAACAATTCAATGCTTTTTACTCACGATGTCTTTGACTAGGCACAAATTCTTTCCAGCCTATATAGATCTTAACTTACTTCAAGTCTTAGCTAAAGTTCTTCCTTCTGTTTCTTTTTTTAAAAATTAAATTTATTATTTATTTTTTTTACTTTACAATATTGTATTGGTTTTGCTGTACATCAACATGAATCTGCCACGGGTGTACACGTGTTCCCAATCCTGAACTCCCCTCTCACCTTCCTCCCCATACCATCCCTCTGGATCATCCCAGTGCACCAGCCCCAAGCATCCTGTATCCTGCATCGAATCTGGACTGGTGATTCGTTTCTTATATGATATTACACATGTTTCAGTGCCATTCTCCCAAATCATCCCACCCTCTCCCTCTCCCACAGAGTCCAAAAGACTGTTCTATACATCTGTGTCTCTTTTGCTGTCTCGTATACAGGGCTATTGTTACCATCTTTCTAAATTCCATATATATGCGTTAGTAAACTGTATTGGTGTTTTTCTTTCTGGCTTACTTCACTGTATAATCGGGTCCAGTTTCATCCACCTCATTAGAACTGATTCAAATGTATTCTTTTTAATGGCTGAGTAATACTCCACTGTGTATATGTACTACAGCTTTCCTATCCATTTGTCTGCTGATGGACATCTACTTCCTTCTGTTTCTTAAGGCTGCAGCCCATGTTGTCTTCTACTTTTTTCTGAACCATTACAGAACTCATAGCTCTTTTTCAACTCTTTCTTGTATTTGACTTTCCTAATTGGAGTATAGGTTCCTATAGAGGATAAAAATTTTATCTTAATTGCTGTGTGTATAAAATTTTACTCTAGAATAATCTTGTACATGTGTGTAATTATAAATTGTTATTAAATGTTGTAACAGTATTAAGTACCTACTTAGTGTATGTTCATGTTTTATTACTGAGATTCTCATACAGACAGTGACACTGGTGGAAGGAAACAAGTTAAAGATGATTTTCAATAGGGAGCATCCGCAATATCCGTTATATTCCAGTTTGCAATGTACTTTTACATTATCTTTGAAAATGTATGTGACTAGCTGCGTGGGGACAAAATAAAGCTATTTGGTAGAGACTTAATTGAGGCCAATACGATGACAGCCTGGTATAATAGCCAGTGCTTGCAGAATAAAATGTGAATAATAGCAGCAACTATCAATACTGTTTTCACCACCACCAAGAGCTAACATTTATTGCCTGTTTATTGTTTGCCAGTCACTGTACTTTATGTCAGCGAGAGTTAGATACTGTTATTCTAATATTACAAATAAGTATGGTAGAAAAACTGCTAGATTGGGCATCAGGAGGTCTGAGCTCTGGTTTTAGTTCTGCTGTTAACTATTTGTATGAATTAGTTTTTCATCTTTAGATTGAANTGTATTGGTTTTGCTGTACATCAACATGAATCTGCCACGGGTGTACACGTGTTCCCAATCCTGAACTCCCCTCTCACCTTCCTCCCCATACCATCCCTCTGGATCATCCCAGTGCACCAGCCCCAAGCATCCTGTATCCTGCATCGAATCTGGACTGGTGATTCGTTTCTTATATGATATTACACATGTTTCAGTGCCATTCTCCCAAATCATCCCACCCTCTCCCTCTCCCACAGAGTCCAAAAGACTGTTCTATACATCTGTGTCTCTTTTGCTGTCTCGTATACAGGGCTATTGTTACCATCTTTCTAAATTCCATATATATGCGTTAGTAAACTGTATTGGTGTTTTTCTTTCTGGCTTACTTCACTGTATAATCGGGTCCAGTTTCATCCACCTCATTAGAACTGATTCAAATGTATTCTTTTTAATGGCTGAGTAATACTCCACTGTGTATATGTACTACAGCTTTCCTATCCATTTGTCTGCTGATGGACATCTACTTCCTTCTGTTTCTTAAGGCTGCAGCCCATGTTGTCTTCTACTTTTTTCTGAACCATTACAGAACTCATAGCTCTTTTTCAACTCTTTCTTGTATTTGACTTTCCTAATTGGAGTATAGGTTCCTATAGAGGATAAAAATTTTATCTTAATTGCTGTGTGTATAAAATTTTACTCTAGAATAATCTTGTACATGTGTGTAATTATAAATTGTTATTAAATGTTGTAACAGTATTAAGTACCTACTTAGTGTATGTTCATGTTTTATTACTGAGATTCTCATACAGACAGTGACACTGGTGGAAGGAAACAAGTTAAAGATGATTTTCAATAGGGAGCATCCGCAATATCCGTTATATTCCAGTTTGCAATGTACTTTTACATTATCTTTGAAAATGTATGTGACTAGCTGCGTGGGGACAAAATAAAGCTATTTGGTAGAGACTTAATTGAGGCCAATACGATGACAGCCTGGTATAATAGCCAGTGCTTGCAGAATAAAATGTGAATAATAGCAGCAACTATCAATACTGTTTTCACCACCACCAAGAGCTAACATTTATTGCCTGTTTATTGTTTGCCAGTCACTGTACTTTATGTCAGCGAGAGTTAGATACTGTTATTCTAATATTACAAATAAGTATGGTAGAAAAACTGCTAGATTGGGCATCAGGAGGTCTGAGCTCTGGTTTTAGTTCTGCTGTTAACTATTTGTATGAATTAGTTTTTCATCTTTAGATTGAAGCGATTGTTCTCTGACCTCTAGGGTACTTTGCCTACTCTTTGACATTCTATGATCTCTAAATTATCTTGGCTCCTTATTTCACAAGTTTCTATAACTTATTTCATTCTGGAAACAGACATTTCTGGCTGAGATTGTAGAACAGGAGGGTGAGGTTTTTTTTTAGATCTCTGAAGGTGCTGTATAGAGGAATTTAAAGTTCAGGTTTCAGAGGAATGCATACCGTAGAGCTGGGAAGGGAAAATGAAAAATGTTAAACTGTTAATCAGAATATAAGAAAAAGAATATCTGGTAATGCAGATAGAATCCTCATGGCTGTCTCTTGATTTTATTGCTGTTGCTTAATCTTGTTTACTTTATGGTTCATTAGTACCCTCCCTAGATACCCCTAGAGCAGTATTATTAACTAACACTTATTGAGTGTTTCTTCCTAGTGTAAGTTACCCATTTAATTTTTAATTCTCAAAGTAGTATTTTAACCATAGGTATTATTATTGTTTCATTTCACAGATGAGATGGGGTTAAGAGATACTAACATTTTCATAGTCTCACAGATAGTAACTGGTAGATTATGTACTTGAATTCTGGTCTGCTTGACTCCAGAATCTGTGTTCTTTATCATTTCTACATTGCCTTCCAGAAGTTCAGATCCTGAGCACAAAGTGTAGATTGTTTTTTGCTTGTGGCCATTTGGAATGAAGGGTATATGTGGGATTTTCTTTGCCACAATTTTTTTTCTTTTTACTGAGATATTTTAAGTTTCCTATTTTGTTTTCTTTTTTCCTTTATTTTCATGTCAGTTAGAAGTAGTCTTTCATGCCTCTCTGCTTTGTTGTCAGGCTCACTTTTCCTGCTTCTTTGACCCCAGGATAGGAAAGTTTGTACCCCTTGTTGAAAGTTAGCCATGCTAGTGTGAAGTGTCAAGCTTTTTTCTATATTTTATGTTTCATTCTTAGAGTAGCTTCCTTCTCTCTCCAGAATATGTATTAACCTGGCAAGTGTTGTTGTTTCTTTTTTCTTTCTTTGGTAACGGTTTGAAATTTTTCGGCCTTGGAGAGAAATAGATTACAGAATTCAGATTACTGGATGTTTTTGTAAGCCTTTCCTTGAGTTTTTAATGCTTCTTTTCCTGCTTTTCATTTATGTGACTTTATCTCTATATCCTATACTGCCAGATTTTAGTTTTGTAAAGCTTGTTCTTTGACTTTTTTTTTTAAACCACATGGTGCTATCTATTCTCCATTTCTGTATTTCATCGGTGTCCTTGAGTTTGTATTCCTCTTTTCTGTCAACTCCCCCAGCTAGCTTGTCTCCTTGCTATTCTTGTCTACCCTGCTTTCCTCTTCCTAACTCCCACCTGCTCAACCATACCTTCTTTCTTCCATGTAAATTCCTGTGCCTATTTCTCTGTTACTTCTCTGACCTCTTGCGTACACTTTTGGTATTCTTTTGTATGATTTCCCTAAAAATTATGTAAAAGAAATGCCAGATATGTAGTCTTAAGTTTTAAAACGGCCTGTGGTGTTGGTAAGTAAACAGCTGGACTGCAGATAGATATTTTTTTCATACTGTGATCTTATCTATCTGTTCAAAGTGACAGTCGTTTTAAGAACACTGACATAAAAATCACTTTGTGTGTATGCATTGTTCTGTCTCTTATATAGTTTCAAACCAAATTTGTTGTGCTTTGGAGAGGAAGAAATTAAGAAAAAAATTGGAAATGTTAATCCCTTGAATATTTGGTTTGGTCATTAATATACTCAATCTTTTTCCTCCAGATGTAACTCAGGCTTTCCCTCACTTTGGAACTCCTAGATTTGTGAATATTGGATATTTTGAGAAGCAGGGGTTCTTTCCTTGATATTGACTAAGGAGTCTATTTACCTTCAGGATGACATCTGAACTGGAGAGCAGCCTAACATCTATGGACTGGTTACCACAGCTCACCATGAGAGCAGCCATCCAAAAATCTGATGCTGCACAAAATGCGCATGGAACAGGAATTTCCAAGAAGAATGCACTCCTTGACCCAAATACAACCCTGGACCAGGAAGAAGTCCAACAGCACAAAGATGGGAAACCTCCATACAGTTATGCCAGCCTCATTACATTTGCAATTAATAGCTCACCCAAAAAGAAAATGACTCTGAGTGAGATTTACCAATGGATTTGTGATAACTTCCCATATTATAGAGAGGCTGGCAGTGGTTGGAAGGTAAGGATTTTATTTAAGTTTTTATTTTTATACTGTGAACAAGAACAATATTGGCTTCTACTGAAGGTAAAGCTTTGTGGAGGTTTATGTAATTAAAGATGAAATTCTGATTACTAGTCATTTTTAGGATGTAAAAGAAATGTTTTTAATTTGATGAATAGCTATTGTTGGTAGAATATTAATTTGTTATAACTGTATTGTATTAGAGGACTGCATAAAGTGGGAATAGAGAGAATGTAGCATTCACTGGAAAACAGTTCCCACAGTTCAGGTAAGCTGAGAGTCTCAGGTTCAAAAAAACCAACATAGTATTGCAACTAGTATTGTTTTCATGACCCAAGATTTTTTAAAAACCTTTACTTTGAAAGAATTCTAGATTTACAGAAGAGTTATGTAAATAGTACAAAGCATTCCTGTATCTCCTTCAACCTGTTCCTCCATGGTTACACCTTATATAACCAACCATTAACAAAACTAAGAAATTAATACTTTTGACTTAGCAGTACTGTTAGCTACTAAGTACATTACAGACTGTTTTCAGGTTTCACCAGTTTTCCCGCTAATGTCTTTTTATGTTCCAGGATTCATTTCAACATCTAATCTAGGATCCCACATTGCATTTTGTTGTCATTTGTCATGTCTCCTTAGGCTTCTTCAATCTGTAACTGTTCCTCGTCTTTTTTTGCCTTTAATGATCTTGACACTTTTGAAGAATACTTGACACTTTTGAAAAGTACTTGTCTGGTATTTTGTAGAATGTTTCTTGGTTTGGATATGTCTGATATTTTCTTGATTAGATTGAGAGTAGTGCATTTTGGGGAGGGATAATGCAGAAGTGATGTGTCCTCCGTATATCAGTCATATCAGGGGGAATGATGTCAGTATATCTTATTACTGGTAATGTTGATCTTGGTTCTTTGGTTAAGCTGTCAGATTTCTCCACTATGAAGTTACTATTTATGACTTTGTAAATTATGAAATGTTTTGAGGGAGATATTTTGGCATGCAAGTACCCAATTTTTTCCTTAAAACTTAATTCATTTCAGCTTTCATTGGTAGATCATTACAGCAGTTTTTGTTTTCTAGCTGTGGTTTTCTCTTTTCCTTTATTCATTCCATATTAATTGGGATTCTTCTGTTAAAAAAAACCCTATCCCTTCTCCCTCTTTTATTTATTTATTCATTCATTCAATCATTATTTGTAACAGTTGTCACTCATGGATATTTATTTTTTGTATTGCTGTTATTTGTTCTTCAAATTGGTGCTGCTTTTGCCATTGGGAGCTCTTAACAAGTTGGCTCCTGTAACCGTTGATATATGGTTCAATTCTTTTGTTTACTTCTTAACTTTGTGACTCCACAAGATGTTCCAGGCTTATCTTATATCTTTCCTGCCCCAGCTCTAGAATCAGCTACCTTTTTAAGAAGTCCTACTTACTCACCTAAGCTTTTTCAGGAACCTTCAAAGTAGTTTCCTGCCTAACTTACGTTATACAACAGATAATTTAACTTTCTTTTCTATCTACACACGTTGCATTCATATTCTTATGTAGGAGTTATCCAGTTGTGTGCTTTGTGGAGGTGTGTGTATTTGTTTATGTGCATGTGGAAGAAGGGAGTTTCCAGAGCTGCCATCAGCTGGTAGTTACACTCGTTTCTCTTAATCTTTCCTGTCTTAAGATCTTTGTTTTTTTTGCTTGAATATATTTGTTAAAGGCATTTAGTAAATTACTGTGTACTAATGATGTGCTCTGTACTGTGCCAGATAACCAAGTGCCTTATGGGAAGGGATTTTTTTTTTTAATCTCTTCCTCTCTTCCATGCCCCAGCATAGTACTTCCATTTAGTAAGCCTTAATAAAGGCAGTTTGAATGAAAGCCAGCATCCTGGTCCCACCTTTCTTTCCTAGCTTTATTTTTTGTTAGTTCCCTCTCATATACTCTTTCTTCTTATATCTAGTCCCACCTATTAGTTGTCTTAGATATAGATATTTTGATTTTTTGCTTTTTTCTCTTACTTGTCCTTAGACTTTCTCGCCCTTTATTCTGTTAGCTTTATTCTGTTTATTCTTTAAGCTCATATGTAACCTCTTTTCTCCCTGTAGAATTCATCTTGTGTTTCTGTATATTTTATTAATAGCTCTTTTATCAGGTGACACCAGTGGCAAAGAACCTGCCTGCCAACGCAAGAGATACAAGAGACGTGGGTTTGATCCCTGGGTTGGGAAGATCCCCTGGAGGAGGAAATGGCAACCCACTCCAGTATTCTTGCTTTGAAGAGAATCAATCCCATGGACAGAGGAGGCTTGCAGGCTGCAGTCCGTGGGGTCACAAAGAGTTGAACACGACTAAGAGACTTAGCACACAACACTATTATAGAACTTACAGTTTTTTGTTCAGAGATCTTATTTCATCTGAGTCCACCCGTGAGTGCCAGATTCGGTCTGTTGTATTTCTTGCTGCTGGCCAGCCCAAGTTATGGTCTGAAACTGGTTTAGAAATAGTGATGTTTCACTTGGAAGATACATGGTTTGAATGTAATGAGGGAGAAAAATGGGAATGGGTGGAGAAATAATGCTGCTTTTTAGAACTAAAAGATATGCCAAGGAGATTATCTGGTTCACTTTGTTGCATTAGGAAGCCCTTTAATATTTCCAGGGATTGCTATTTCATAATTATTCTTTTTAAAAAAGTTTTCTTCCATCCAATTTTAGGAGCCTAGAACTTGCCATAATTACTTTTAAGTTTTATTTTTGTAACATAGAAATGTAATATTTTGAACATAAATGGAGATACATGGAAAGTGATTATCTTCTCCTTTGCCAAGGTCTTATCTCTCTTTTCATGTTTAAAAGTTCCCATTCATTGTCCTTAGATTTGTTTAACATTACTTGTGCAATTTTCTGTTTACTATTTCTTCTTCAGATTTGGAGGAGATGGGTTAGCTGAAAATGGAAGGTCATGTAGAATTTGTGAAATTAGCCTATATTCGATGAAAAGAGAGTTGAATAAAGATCCTAAAGCATTTGTTGTCCATCTTTCCAGAAACATAGAGCCAGTTAAAGTTACCCAGAGGAGAAAATGTTGCTGTGCTTGCTTAAAAGATTCAAATAGAATTTTAATAATTAGGTGAAGTGAAAATCGCTTAGTTGTGTCTGACTCTGCGACTCCATGGGCTATACAGTCCATGGAATTCTCCAGGCCAGAATACTGGAGTGGGTTGCCTTTCCCTTCTCCAGGGGATCTTCCCAACCCAGGGATCAAACCCAAGTCTCCCACATTGCAGGCGGATTCTTTACCAGCTGAGCCACAAGGGAAGTGCAANCATGGAATTCTCCAGGCCAGAATACTGGAGTGGGTTGCCTTTCCCTTCTCCAGGGGATCTTCCCAACCCAGGGATCAAACCCAAGTCTCCCACATTGCAGGCGGATTCTTTACCAGCTGAGCCACAAGGGAAGTGCAATATTTAGGTAAACTCCCTTTCATTTTGTGCCAACGCATTGAAGGGAGATTACATGTTAAAAAAAATCCTTTGAATAATCCATCAGAGTACAAAAAACTATGTAAGTTTCTATAATTGAATGATTTTATAATCTGAACTAGAGGAAAAAGAATTTAGATTTTTGTGCTATCTACCTTACTGAAGAAAATTAACCTGTTATTGGAATTTAAGGTAGTAAAAAGAAAAATATGAAAGAGTGGTATTGGTATGTGGAGTATATTCTACTTTTCTGAGTGAAGGAAAAAGAAATGAGTACATTATGTATTTGCTTATTGTAAACAAATTTAGGAGTAATAAACTAGAAATACAGTAAACATAGTTATCTGTAGGTATGTATAGAACTGAGGTAGAAGAGAGAGCGAGAAGGAAATGAGATTTTGAGTGTACCTTTTTATATAGTTTTGAGTTTTAAAACATCTTAAGTGTTTCACACATTCAAAAACTATATGTAAGGAAATTAAAAAAAGATTTAAAGAAAATCTTAAAACTGAATAAAAGTAGTAGTAGTTGTAACTCAGCTAGTAAATAATCTGCCTGCAATGCAGCAGACCGTGGTTCTCTATCTGGGTTGGGAAGATACCGTGGGGAAAAGATAGGTTACCCACTCCAGTATTCTTGGGTTTCCCTAGTGGCTCAGACCATAAAAAGAATCTGCTTGCAGTTCGGGAGACCTGGGTTCGATCCCTGGGTTGGGAAGATCCCCTGGGGGAGAGCATGGCAATGCACTCTAGTATTCTTGCCTGAAGATCCCCATGGACAGAGGAGCCTGGCAGGCTACAGTCCATGGGGTTCCAAAGAGTCAGACACAACTGAGTGACTAAGCACACAGCACATACATACAGCTGTTGTGCAGTCCGTCTTCTGGATTCTCTCTAGACTGAGATCTTGGGTTATTTTCTCAAAATCCTTTGTTCCTAGACTTTTGTGATCATCTCTTGACCTTGACCTTGATTATTGTGTTCTGGTTTTTCTTGTTGTTCAGTTGCTCATTTGTGTTCAACTCTGCAATCCCATGGACTGTAGCACGCTAGGCTTCCCTGTCCTTCCCTATCTCCAGAAGTTTGCTCAGACTCATGTCTGTTGAGTTGATGTTGCTGTCCAACCGTCTCATCCTCTGTCACCACCTTCTCCTCCTGCCTGTCTTTTCCAGCTTCAGGGTCTTTTCTGATGAATCAGCTCTTTGCATCAGGTGGCCAAACTATTGGAACTTCTGCTTCAGTATCAGTCCTTCCAGTGAATATTCAGGGTCAATGTCCTTTAGGATTGAGTGGTTTGATCTCCTTGCAGTCCAAGGGACTTTCAAGAATCTCCTCCAATTCTCCTTTAAACCACAGTTCAAAAGCATCAATTCTTCGGCACCCAGCTTTCTTTACAGTCCAACTCTCATATCCATACATGACTACTGGAAAAACCGTAACTTTGACTAGATGGACCCATTTGTCAGCAAAGTAATGTCTCTGCTTTTTAATTTGCTGTCTAGGTTGGTCATAGCTTTTCTTCCAGGGNCCCAGCTTTCTTTACAGTCCAACTCTCATATCCATACATGACTACTGGAAAAACCGTAACTTTGACTAGATGGACCCATTTGTCAGCAAAGTAATGTCTCTGCTTTTTAATTTGCTGTCTAGGTTGGTCATAGCTTTTCTTCCAGGGAGCAAGCGTCTTTTAATTTCATGGCTGCAGTCACGATCTGCAGTGATATGGGAGCCCAAGAAAATAAAGTGTGTCAGTGTTTCCATTGTTTCCCCATCTATTTGCCATAAAATGATGGAACCGGATGCCATGATCTTAGTTTTTTGAATGTTGACTTTTAAGCCAGCTTTTCCATTCTCCTGTTTCACTTTAATCAAGAGACTCTTCAATTCCTCTTCGCTTTCTGCCTTAACGGGGTGTCATCTGCCTAACTGAGGTTATTGATATTTCTCCCTGCAATCTTGATTCCAGCTTGTGCTTCATCCAGCCTGGCATTTCACATGATGTACTCTGCATATAAGTCAGATAAGCAGAGTGACAATAGACACCTTAACTCCTTTGTGACAGGATGACAATATACATACTCCTTTTCCAACTTGGAACCAGTCAATTGGAAGTGGTCAAACAGGAGATGGCAAGATGTGAACATCAACATTTTAGAAATCAGTGAACTAAAATGGACAGGAATGGGCGAATTTAATTCAGGTGACCATTGTATCTACTACTGTGGACAAGAATCCCTTAGAAGAAATGGAGTAGCCCTCGTAGTTGGCAAAACAGTGTGAAATGCAGTACTTGGATGCAGTCTCAAAAATGACAGAATGATCTCTGTTCGTTTCCAAGGCAAACCATTCAATATCACAGTATTCCAAGGCTATGCAACAGCCACTAATGCCAAAGAAGCTGAAGTTCAACGGTTCCAAAGACCTACAAGGACCTTCTAGAACTAACACCAAAAAAAGATGTCCTCTTTGTCATAGGGGACTGGAATGCAAAAGTAGGAAGTCAGGAGATACCTGGAGTAACAGGCAAGTTTGGCCTTGGAGCACAAAGTGAAGCCGGGCAAAGGCTAATAGAGTTTTGCCAAGAGAACACACTGGTCATAGCAGACACCCTCTTGCAACAACACAAGAGAAGACTCTACCCATGAACATCACCAGATGGTTAATACTGAAGTTAGATTGATAATAATCTTTGCAGCCGAAGATGGAGAAGCTCTATACAGTCAACGAAAACAAGATTGGGAGCTGACTGTGGCTCAGATCATGAACTCCTTATTCCCAAATTCAGACTTAAATTGAAGAAAGTAGAGAAAACCACTAGCCCATTCAGGTATAACCTAAATTAAATGTCTTACGATTACACAGTAAAAGTGACAAACAGATTCAAGGGATTAGATATGATAGACAGAGTGCCTGAAGAACTATGGACAGAGGTTCATGACATTGTACAGGAGGCATTGATCAAGACCATCCCCATGAAAAAGAAATACAAAAAGGCAAAATGGTTGTCTGAGGACGTCTTACAAATAATTGAGAAAAGAAGAGAAGGTAAAGGCAAAGGAGAAAAGGAAAGACGTACCCATCTGAATGCAGAGTTCCAAAGAATAGCAAGGAGAGATAAGAAACCCTTCCTCAGTAATCAGTGTGCATCGTAGGATAGAACAAATGACTACAGATATTCGTATTTTGGGACTACCGGCTCTCACAGTGGGAGAAGAGAAATATTTGTGGGAACATGGTGATTGATGGAATTAGAGATGCTAGATTAAACTCAAATTGAAAATAAAAATCAGTGAGAGTGCTTTTAAAATTCAGATTCCTGGGTCACAAGTCCAGAGATTTTTAAATTAGTCATCTTAGAGCCTAGTAATCTGCATTAATATTCATCTCAACTGATTCTAGGGTAAGTAGGCTGTACTTTTGAGAAATTGCTTTTGAAGACGTGGTTTTCAAGGCCAAGCAGTTTGCCTTTAACAGTTATTTTAGTTCAGTTCAGTTGCTCAGTTGTGTCCGACTCTTTGCAACCCCATGGACTGCAGCATGCCAGGCTTCCTTTTCCGTTACCAACTCCTGGAGGATGATGCCATCCAACCATCTCATCTTCTGTCATCCCCTTCTCCTTCTACCTTCAGTCATTCTGAGCATCAGGGTCTTTTCCAAGGAGTCGGCTCTTCACATCAGGTGGCCAAAGTATTGGAGCTTCAGTTTCAGCATCACTCCTTCCAATGAATATTCCAGTTTGATTTTCTTTAGGGTTGACTGGTTTGATCTCCTTACTGTCCAAAGGACTCTCAAGAGTCTTCTCCAACACCCCAGTTCAAAAGCTTCAATTCTTAACCACTCAGGTTTCTGTGGTTTAACTCTCACATCCATACATGACTACTGGAAAAATCCATCAGTTATTTAACTTGGGCCATTTTCTCCACCTTTAACTTGGCCGTCCTAAGTATGTCTACCTCTGCTCTTTGAGCTTTTTTTCTTAGGGTTGTTAGATGTAGTGTGTCTCCGAGTTGTGAGGTCTGAAGTAATCTCTTTTCAATGTGCTGTAAATACATGTCATGGCTCTCATAGCTCTCTGGGTGTTTTTTATTTTCTGAATATGCTCTTGGTATTTTTTCCAGAAGATTCATGATTTCCATATGAAAAGCATTGTATTCCATTTTCTGAATTGGTAGAAAAGATCCTTTCCCTTATGGAGAATGCTTTTTTGATAGAGAATACAATATAGAGGAGGAAGAACATTAAACAAATCATTGCGTAATGTGAAATGTACATTTTGCCTGACCTAAGCATCTATGAAAGTCAGAAAAGATTTCCTTAAGGAACTAACATTCAAACTAAGAATGAATTGGAGACTGAGGAGACTCAGGTGAAGGGAGTGAAGGAAGGCTGGAGGCCGTAACTTTTGTAGTAGATGGAAAGCCTACAGATGAGAGAACATTGGAGAGGATGAGGGTAGAGTACAGATAGTATAGACTTAGAGATAGCAGGGTAGGGTGAGATCATGAAGACTCTTGTGGAGGCTTTAGGATTTTAGATTGTATCCTAAGTGCAATGGGAATTTACTGAAAGATTTTAATTGAAGCAGTAAAGTCAGATTTGCCTTGTGAGGAAGTAACTGCCTGCTGGGTGGAGAATATTGGAGAGGGGTAAAGAGAGGAACGAAGCTATTGTACTAGTTTCTGGTGCGATTGGTGTCCTGGACTGAGATGGTAACAGAAGAGATGGAATAAAGAAGGTAAATTGAAGGCAGACTTACAAGATTTGGTGACAGATTTGTTTTAGATGGTAAGGAGGAGGGAGGAGTTAAGGAGGCTTGACAGGTGTCTGATTGGAGCAGTTATATGAATAAGCAGAGAAGAGGAAACTGAAAGAAGACCACATTGGAAATAAAGATTGAGTTTAGTTTTAAACATTTTAGGTTGGAGTTTCTGGCGATGTCTAGTAGATTGTTGAAAATTTATGTTAATTTAGGAGAAAGGTCTATAACAGATGGTTACTGAAGCCATGGCTGTGGATGAGATTGCTTACACAGCAAATGTAGAAATGAAAAAAGAACAGTGGCAGAATCTGGAAGATTTCCAGCTTTTAAGCTTTTAATAGAGGAGGAAGACCCAAGTAGAGATGTGTTCTTCCAAAGCCATTTAGAAAACATGACCATTTTGATTTCATCTTGATTTTTTTTTTCCATCTTGAAGTTTTTAGATGGGTAGTTTTTCTGATTAGTTCTTGCTTTCCTTTGTCTTCTTGTGGGTTTGGACTGAGTACTTTTTTTGTGATTTCATTTTATCTTCACTATGATTTTATTAGTTAAATCTCTTGCTAAATTTTTTTTTAGGAAGTAATTATTCTAGAATTTACCACCCATATCTTTAACTTATCACACTCTACCTTCATTATACTATTTTATGTATGGAGTGAGAACTTTATAAACCTTATACAGTTGATCCTTGAATAGCCCAGGCAGTGCAGGCTGACTCCTCCACAGCCGAATGTATAATTTTACAGTTGGTTCTCCGTATCCGTGGTTCCACATCTGCACATTCAGCCAGCCTTGGATTGTATAGTACTGTAGCGTATTGTAGTGGTGGTATTGTAGTGGTATTGTAGACGTGACCAAGTCACGTCTAACTCTTGCAACTAATGATTGTGGCTCGCCAGGTTCCCCTGTCCATGGATTTCTCAGGCAAGAATACTGAAGTGGGTTGCCATTTTCTTCTTCAGGGGATCTTTCTGACCCAGGGATCAAACCCATGTCTCCTGCATTGCAGGCGGATTCTTGACTGCTGAGCCACCAGAAAAGCCCACTATAGTATGTATTTACTGGAAAAAAGTATGTTTAGTGGACCAGTACAATTCAAACCCATATTGTTCAAGGGTCTGGTGAACTTCTGATTCCCCTGAGCCAGGCTTTATGTTGTTATCATGTTTTCCTTTTACATGTTAAAAACCTCATAATAAGCTGTTATATTTGCTTTAGACAGTCATCTTTTAAAGGCATTACAAATAAGAAGTGATTTTTAAAAATTTGCCTTCATTTTCGCAGTTTCTGGAACTTCATTTCTTCTTGTAGTTTCAGGTTTCCATTTGGTATCATACTTCTGCCTGAAGAACATCTAACATTGCCAGCCAACTGGTGGTACAGACAGTGAATTTTTTCAGCTTTTGTATCTTGCAAAGTCTTTATTTTGCCTTCATTTTTGAGAGATATTTTCACTGCATATAGAATTTACTTTTTATTTTAAAGATGTTGCTTTGTTTTTTTCTAAATTGCACAGTTTTTTGAGACATCTGCTGTAATTCTGATGTTTATTTCTCTGTACATGATCTTTTTTTTTTTTCCTCTTGCTTCCTTCAAGATGTTCACTTCATTTTGATTTTCAGCATTTGGGCTATAATGAATATAGGTGTGTGGATTTTTAATTCCTTCTGCTTGATGTTCTCTGAGATTCTTGCATATGTGATTTGATGTGTCCTGTATTAATCTTGGAGGATTCTTGACTGTTACTTCTTCAGATTTTTCTGTGCCCCATTCCTTTTCTTCTTCTGAGACCCTAAATACATGAGTTGTTACACAGTTCTTGGATGAATTTTTTGTATTTATGCATGTGTACATGCCTGCATGCATGTGTGTTAGTCTGGATGATTTCTACTGATCTATCCTCAAGATAGCTTAGCCTTTCTCTGGTTGTGTCCCATCTACTGATGAACCATCTAGGGAATTTTTTGTCTTTGACCATGGTTTTTTGAAACATAATCATGTTACATTTGACCCTTTCTTATAGTTTACACATCTCTGTTGAAATTCCCCATCTTTTAATGCAGTTGTGCACTTTTTCTACTTGTTGCTTGAACATATAGTTTTCTAAAAATTCTTGTTTGATATTTCTGACATCTGCATCATTTCTCAGTGGAGTTTTTGCTGATTACTTTATCTTTTGACAGTGGGTTTTTTTATTTTCCTTCTTTTCCATGTCTCTTGTAACTTGTGACAGGTTTAGCTACATGTGTAGAGGAATGGTTGAGATAGAGGTAGATAGTATTTATAACTGTAAATGGACAGTCATCTTTTTTCACAGGCCATTTGTGTCTGAATTGAATTACTCTTACCAGTAATTGAGCTGGATTTGAGTTTCGTTGTTGGTACCTTTACTTTTAGTATACCAGACTTTACATTCCTCCACAGTAGACTCCTGTTACCTTGTGCTTGGAGACAGGCTTGGGTACTGTAGAGTTTTTTCAATTTTCCTGCTTTCTTTTTAAGTTTTAGTTGTCTCTGCCCACCTTGCTACAGATGGGGCTCTCCATGCTTCTGCCCCTCTTCTATCAGTAGATTATTACTGGTTATTCCTGCCAGGCTTGTGCTAGAATCTCGTGGTTTTGTGTTCTTTTTTTTGGTCTTGATCCAGACTTAGTCTTATTCAAGCCCTTGGACCTGTTGGGGAGGGGTGTCCTTTTTCAGTGTTTTTTGCCCCCTCAGTCAGATCAGTTATCCTTGTTTATCCAGTTACATTTGGGTGGGAGTTTTGTGCCCCTTTCCAAGCTATAGTCAGTCAACCTCCACCTCAGTGTGGTATATTGGAGTAGAATCCTGGCCCCAAGGCAGTTTCTGACACTTGTCCCATTTTTGTTGCTGTTACTGCTCCGTCTTTCAGTCAAGTCCGACTCTTTGCAAACTCATGGACTGCAGTATGCCAGGCTTCCCTATTCTTCACTGTCTCCTGGAAATTTTGGAGCATTTCATTAAGAAGAAATGACCTGTAGGTATTTTCTTTAAAAATTGAGGTATAGTCCTCTTATTCATGAAAGATTACCTGTTTCACAGATTCTTCAGGTCTCTTAGTGTATTTTCCTTCTGTCCGAGTTGGTTTTTCTTTCCTGCTGCATTTGAGGAACCTACATATTCCTGCTGACTTCTGTAACCCATGTCTTCCCATGTGGTTTTCTTTCTTACATATCGTAGTGAGACCTAGTTGGCTTTTATGTACTCTTGTAATGGAGCAGTGGAATTTTTTTATTTACAACTTTTTAAACTCATTAAAAAGTGATAACATATATGCCTTGTAGATCGTTTGAACATGATAGAAAAGTGAAAGGAAGAAAATAATCTTCACTTATAATTCCGTGTAAAATAACTCCTAGCATTTTGCATTCTGCCTTGTTTCTAAGAATAAATAAATAAGCTAATAAATATATACCACAATTAAAATCACAATATGCATATAATTTTTTATTTGGTTTTTAACATTAATCATAAACATCTTCCTACATCATTAAAAGATCTTACTAAACATTTAAAAAGGGACATATACTTCCTTATTTGGAGTTTTGTAAGATTCACTGGAACTGTCTTTTCCAATAACTATTTCCCTTTGCAGCATTCATAATTTGAAAATCAGAAAGATTTAAATTTGAAGCTCATTTAAAAAGCTTATTCCATTTGTAATGATATGTCAGCATATAGAGATATTTAGGTTGCTGATTCTGTTTTTAAAGGAGGGTTTTGGTGTTTGGATTCCAATGACCCTATAGCTTTTCTTTTTTAATTTCAGAATTCCATCCGACATAATCTGTCACTGAACAAATGTTTCCTTAAAGTGCCTCGATCCAAGGATGACCCTGGAAAGGTAGGATTCATTTTCTTGAGATAAAATAATTGGATTCCTCATTGTATCTGTTGGCATGTTTGAATCCGAGTTATAAAGAAAAAGAATTGTGATGAAAGCTTCAGGACCTTGTCTAGTTCTTTGATAAGAAACCTTTGTGAAATAGCAAGTCCTCCATTACCCTATGCTCCCTATTCTACCTCAGCTCGCCTTACCCTATTTTAGTTTGTATGCTTCAAGGAAACAGCAGACAGGAAGAGATTTCTTTTCAAGCAGTAAGAAGCTAGTTAGCTACTGTAGAGCTGGTCTGTTCCAGGTTGCTGTTTCTAATCTAGTTTTTGTTTGGTTATTTTTTTAAGTGTTATGTTTTAAATTAAACATGACTTTTGAATTTCTTGTTGGAACCACAATTTATTGTTGCATATAAGAAGTGAATCTGGGTCAAGGGGGAAAGGAGTAAATCTAAATGTAATTGACTAGTGGAAGTAATTCTTTCCCTGAAGTAAAATTTTTGTTTTTTCTTTGTTTTCTTCGTTGTCTTTTTTTCCTCTTCATTCCGTTTATCTTCTGCCATTGTTGCATTTTTAGTATTTTATCTGCAGAAGTGTCCTTTTTTTGAGTTTCAAACTGTATCAACTGAAATGTGGCCTGAACTTGGTACTAGTTGTTTGGTTTTTGAAGCTCGGAGTACTTGCTAGGACCATTTTTCGTTGTCATGATAAATTGATAGATTAGGACTTCTGAGATAGTCTATCTTTTGGCAAGCAAGCATTCTTTTTTGGTTGGTTAGACTCCTTGTCTGGAGAAGGCAATTGCACCCCACTCTAGTACTCCTGCCTGGAAAATCCCATGGACGGAGGAGCCTGGTAGGCTGCAGTCCATGGGGTCGCTGAGGGTCGGGCACAACTGAGTGACTTCACTTTCACTTTTCACTTTCATCCATTGGAGAAGGAAATGCATCCCACTCCAGTGTTCTTTCCTGGAGAATCCCAGGGACTGGGGAGCCTGGTGGGCTGCCGTCTATGGGGTCTGGGGTCACACAGAGTCGGACACGACTGAAGCGACTTAGCAGCAGCAGCAGCAGCAGACTCCTTGTCACCTTCTTCAGGCTACTGTCCCTGAAAGAATTTTTCTAAAATGTAAGCCTGATCATGTTATCACCCTGTTTTAAAAAGCACTCTACAGCGTCCTGGAGGTGTTTCTTACATCCTTTACTATCTTTTCCTTAATCTTCCTTTCTAGCTATGATTTCACCTTATTCAAGATTCATTGTGAGGAACTACTTGAAGTTTTCCAGACATACCTTTCCATATAGTTTTCTCCTATTGTACAAACTCCCTCTACTTGTCTTCATACTCCTTGTCTTTTAAGATTGAGCTGTAACATTACCCTGTGAAGTTTTTTTTGTTTTCACATACTTCAGTTGAGTTTGTTGTTCCATCTTTTGACTTCCTGTTACTTTGTCATTACTATAGTAGCTTCTAACTGATTTCTCTATCCTAGGGCTTACTATCTCCAGTATATAGTAGCCAGCCATCTTTCAAAAATGGTCATATGGTCTATGTTTAAAAATCTTCATTGGTTTATTTACTGCCTTTAGGTTAAAGTCTAAATGTGAAGAGGATGGGGATAGTTTGCATATAGTTCACTTTTTTAGCCCCAGTTGCTTGCAGAGCGACTGGTGGCACTGAGGAGACACTCCTGTTGAATGAATGAATGTAAAGCTGACCCCTGAACAATGCATGGGTTAGAGGCATTGACACTCTGCCAAGTATAATTTATAGTTAGCCCTTGGTATACATGGTTTCTGTGAATCCACAGTTCCACATCCCCCAGATTCAACCAACTGCAATTATGTAATATTGTATTTAGTATTGGAAAAATGTGTGTGTAACTGGACATGTTCAGTTCAAACCTGTGTTGTTAACTGTATTGTATCCTCTGCTAGACTGTTGACTTCTTGAGGTTAGGACATGGAGAGTTATTCATCTCAGCTATAAAGCAGGCACTCTTAAATAATGAATGTTTTATGGCATCTTCTATGACCTGCCCCATCAAGTTGATTCTCAATAAGATTGAATAAATTATTGTAATAGTCTGGTTGGACACAATTTACTATTTGTGTTCACAATTCTCTAAGGTTGTGAATAAGAATTGGTAAAAATTTTTCTTAGCTTTAAAGCAGGCTTATTAAAAAGAAGAAGAATTATAACTTATCTTTGCTTCATTACAATTTCTGATGAGTAATGAGGGCATATGAATCAGACTAAAAGTCTTCTTAATAGAGTTTCTAGATTATCTGTGTTATTAGAGTTCTATGAAGCTAATAATTACAATCAGATTTAATTTTTAAATGGTATTTAAATCATTAAAAAGTAAAAAACCAACACCCATGAAGCTTAACTATATTATGTACTAAATTTTTACCAGTTGGAGATTTATTTATTTATTTATCTTGTGCTGTCAGCTTTTGTTTTGTGCAGAACTCAAAAGCTTTTCTCCACTTTTAATTAAATAATATCATGGGAGTATGGCAGGTGATTAAGTAATACCACGTTATTCTTTGCAACTGTTCTTTTTGAATCAGGATTGTCTTACTATTATGCAACCAAAACAGTACAGAAATAAATTGAATCCTGGTAGGTTAATAAAAGCTTTTAACTTTCAGCAGTGGTCTTTTTAAAGTTTTGTTTTTATCAAATACATCATTTGGAGAAGGAAATGGCAACCCACTCCAGTTTTTTGCCCGGAGAATCCCATGGACAGAGGAACCTGGCTAGCTACAGTCCATGGGGTTGCAAAGAGTCGGACACGACTGAGCAACTAACACACACAAATACATCATTGTTCTTATTGATTTTAGTCATTGTAGTAAAATACATATTTGATATGATAAATATACATTTGATAGTGTATTTATACAGTCATTTTTATTTTCAGTCTCAAGGTGAGATTTAAATACCAGTTCTTAATTGATTTTGGTCAGAAGTAAATGTTGTAAATCTCATAAAGTAGATTTATATGAATAAAATTATTTTAGTTTTTAATAGCAAAATAAGATTTTTTTTAAACTACGTTCTGTTGCTTAAAATAGTTTGGAAAACGTTAAGATTTAGCCCATTTTATAGACGAGGAACTAAGGTCCATAAATGAGGAATGACTCGCCCAAGTTCAGTGTGGAATTAGAACCCAGGTGTATTGGCTAGACTTACTTGCAAGTCACAGGAACCTATTACAGACTAACTTAAGGGAGAATATATCTGCAGGAGGGACTGGAGTGGGAGCCAGATTCTTCAGTTGTATCACTGGGGACGTCTCTGTATACCTGTTAGTTCTACTAGCTTCTCTCCTGGCTTCCTTTTTAGCCAAATTCATGGCAGAGATGGCCGTCCGCAGCTTCTGGCACACATTCACCTAGTTTAGTATCCTTAGCAGCCCACCCCACCACATCCATGGAGTACAGCAAGCATCTTAGGATGAATGCCCAACAAGGAGACTACGCTTGGTTTCTTGGTTCCTATTACTGGTGCCTTTTCCATTCTACCAGTCAGTCTTCCTTGAAAGGGAAGCCAAAATGTTAGTGAAGTTTTGGTACTTATGAATTGTTTTTTTCTTTTTGTATTACAGTGTTTCCTGGCATTTGAGGAGCTTTTCCAAAACTACCCTCACCACAGTGGGAGAAAACCATTGAGCCAAGGTGGGGTGGGAGTAGTTTTTGGTCTTGGGTAATGGGTGTATTTTAACCCCTTAGGATTTGCAAGCTGCTGCCATGATCCAGATGGGTCCAAGAGGTCGAGTTAGAAGTAGCTCATACAGCTTCTTTCCCATCATTCTGTGGTGTATAACTGTTCAGTGTATCACCAGAGAGGTGTAGTGACCAACTTAAACTTGAAAAGTTCTTGTTGAATTACAGGTGCTTTTATATTACTACTTATTATTGACTCCTTATTTTCTAGTAATTTTTGTCATAAAAGTCCTTAATATTTGATACTCTCCCAATATACCCTAATGGTCTGAAATCCATTTTTCTTAGTTCCCTGAAACTAAATGCAAACAGCTACTTTATTGCTCTCTTTGAAAAGAAAAACAAAATGAAATTGTATTTTGCATACATAATGCTGCTNCTAGTAATTTTTGTCATAAAAGTCCTTAATATTTGATACTCTCCCAATATACCCTAATGGTCTGAAATCCATTTTTCTTAGTTCCCTGAAACTAAATGCAAACAGCTACTTTATTGCTCTCTTTGAAAAGAAAAACAAAATGAAATTGTATTTTGCATACATAATGCTGCTGCCTTTTTTGGGACAGATTTCTGTTTTCTTTTCCCTGATGACAGCCCTATTTCTGCATCCTGTAACCTGTCTCTCTCCTTTTTTTTTTTTTTTAAATTCCTGTGTTTTATCTCCTCACTTGCCATTAGCTTTATATTTTTGTCTGTTTTTAATCTAATTTTTGCCAAAAGTCTTCTCATTCTGCAGTTTACACATGCCTCTTTATTTTAGAAATAAGTATTTTTGCTCACATTATGAAAAGACAAATTGTATCAGCTAAATTTTGTTTTTAAAAAATAGAGTTCTCTTTTTTTGCTTCCAGCTTAATCTTTTCTCAACCTTGTTTCTTCTTCTCTAACTCAGGAAAATGATACTTTGACTTTAAAGGAGATAAAAGATTATAAAAGGTAGTTTCAGCAATCGTATAATTAATAGCAGGAGTGGGCTCTAGGAGAAATGAGATGATAATTAAGACCCCATGAAGGCCACCTGCCTGGTGTGGGAGAGATAACTGCAATGAATTCATTGTAAGAAGAATTCTTTGTTTTTTGATTGGTTTTTTTAATCTGGATTGGGGAAGTTGTAAAATGCTCAATGGCTGTGGAGGTTGGGGATCTCCTGGTTTGTAAAGAAACAGCAAACTTACTACTAGAGCGTTAATTTTTTAAAGTTCTGAGATAGTGATTATTTTCTACTCCTATCCTCTGTCATAGTATAGGAGACCATAATATAGTTGGCAGATTGCTTTTGTTCACAGTGTACTCTTTTTTTTTGGCCATGTTAGTACTGTTTTATATTTATTTGTAAATTGTCTCTTATTTATTGGAATCCTTTTTGGGTCATTTCATTTGTAAAGCGTTGTAGAAAAACTGGAGAGGTTTGGGAGAACATAAGATACAGCATTAAGTGATAAACAGTGTTGTGAGAATTATAGGTATGTACCTTGAAGAAGGAAGATAGTATAATTTTAATACTAGCCTTAAAATAGATGGATGATTTTTGTGAAGAAGAAGTTGACCTCTTATCTGTGTCTTTGAATAAAACCAAACATGAAGTGGAATTTAAAGATAGGCAAAAGTTTTGTTGGAAAAAAATAAGGACGTTATGTTTATTGGAGTGGAAAAAAAACCCAGGGTTCCCAAGGGAGGCTTTAGAATTTGCCACTTTTAAAGCACCTCAAGGAGAGAAGAAATTATCAACCTTCATAGTAGATTTAACTCATGATAGGTAAGAACACCAGTTGACGACTGAGAAGAGGACTTGATCAGGTTAAGCTGAGGGACCCATCAGAACTCAGTTGAGATAGAATGAGGAAGGAATTAAGGGAATTAATGTAAGTACTAACATGAAGTCAGGAGTGAAGAATATGTGTTGGTACCAAGGGTGCATGTTAAGAGTGGATTATGAATGTGAGACAGTCCCTTAGACAAACCAAGGTTAGAAAGCCCAGAGTAAGCGTTGAGAGGGGCATTCAGAGAGGGTCTGAAAGATGGGGATAGATAGGAGGTGAGGGTCTGATTCAGAGAGAGTAGTGCAGAAACAGAAAGAAATGCTGGCACACAACGCTGACAAGACACTATTAGTCAAAGCAGTTTAGTTAAGAACGGTGTTTTATTTGCACATACAGTATTCTCTGTTCTCTTCTTAGGAGCAGGATATAACATTTTGTTGGTGGTGGTCTCCTTTCCATATCTACTTTTTAAAAAAATAATTTTTTGCCCTCAGATTAACTTTTTTATTGCCCCTTGGTGGTCAGTACTGCCTTGTCCCCCACCCCAAGCCCTGGCAGCCAACCACCGATCTATTATGTGTTCTTATAATTCTGCTTTTTCCAGATAGTCAAATAAGTGGGACTCATTCAGTAGGACGCCTTTTGAGTCTAGCTTCTTTGACTTAACATAATGCATTTGAGATCGATCTTTGTTGTTTGGAGTATCAGCAGTTCCATTTTGTTTCATATAGCCAGTATTATGGATTTGCCACAGTTCAGTCACCATTTGAAGAACATCTGGGTTATTGCCAGTCATAAGTTCGTTTGAACGTGAAGTTTTCTTTTAGACTTAGATACAATAATTAACTTGATGAATCTAACCTGAACTAGTAACGTATATGTAATAGTTATATTATTATATGTGAGTCACTCAGTTCAGTTCAGTTGCTCAGTCGTGTTCAACTCTTTGCGACCCCATGGACTGCAGCACACCAGGCCTCCCTGTCCATCACCAACTCCCAGAGTTTACTCAAACTCATGTCCATTGAGTCAGTGATGCCATGCAACCATCTCATTCTCTGTCGCCCCCTTCTCCTCCCGCCTTCACTCTTTGCCAGCATCAGGGTCTTTGCAAATGAGTCTGCTCTTCACATCAGGTGGCCAAAATATTGGAGTATCAGCTTTAGCATCAGTCCTTCCAATGAATATTCAGGACTGATTTCCTTTAGGAAGGACTGGTTGGATCTCCTTGCAGTGCAGGGGACTCCCAAGAGTCTTCTCCAGTACCACAGTTTAAAAGCATCAATTCTTCAGCATTCAGCTTTCTTTATAGTCTTAACTCTCATATCCATACATGACTACTGGAAAAACCATAGCCTTCACTAGACGGACATTTGTTGGCAAAGTAATGTCTTGACTTTTTAATATGCTTTCTAATTTGGTCATAACATTTCTTCCAAGGAGTAAGCGTCTTTTTATTTCATGGCTGCCGTCACAATCTGCAGTGATTCTGGAGCCCCCCCCCCC
>SJYV01021496.1:883587-994259 GCA_006410875.1 Neotragus pygmaeus | reverse complement strand
ATTCCAAGGCCAAATTTGCCTGTTACTCCAGGTGTTTCTTGACTTCCTACTTTTGCATTCCAGTCCTCTATAATGAAAAGGACATCTTTTTTGGGTGTTAGTTCTAAAAGGTCTTGTAGGTCTTCTTAGAACTGTTCAACTTCAGCTTCTTCAGTGTTACTGGTTGGGGCATAGGCTTGGATTACCGTGATATTGAATGGTTTGCCTTGGAAATGAACAGAGATCATTCTGTCGTTTTTGAGATTGCATTCAACTACTGCATTTTGGGGGTTCTTTTGTTGACTATGATGGCTACTTCATTTCTTCTAAGGGATTCGTGCCCACAGTAGTAGGCATGCTGGTCATCTGAGTTAAATTCACCCATCCCAGTCCATTTTAGTTTGCTGATTCCTAGAATGTCGACATTCACTCTTGCCATCTCCTGTTTGACCACTTCCAATTTGCCTTGATTCATGGACCTAACATTCCAGGTTCCTATTTAATATTGCTCTTTACAGCATTGGACTTTACTTCCATCATCAGTCACACCCACAACTGGGTGTTGTTTTTGCTTTGGCTCTGTCTATTCATTTTTTCTGGAGTTATTTCTCCACTGATCTCCAGTAGCTTATTGGGCACATACTGACCTGGGGAGTTCATCTTTCAATGTCCTATTTTTTTGCCTTTTCATACTGTTCATGGTGTTCTGAAGGCAAGAATACTGAAGTGGTTTGCCATCCCCTTTTTTAGGGGACCACGTTTTGGTAGAACTCTCCACCATGACCCGTCTGTCTTTGGTGGCCCTACTTCATCGCTCATAGTTTCATTGAGTTAGGCAAGGCTGTGGTTCATGTGATCAGATTGGTTAGTTTTCTTTGATTGTGGTTTTCAGTCTGTCTGCCCTCTGATGAAGGATAAGAGACTTATAGAAGCTTCCTGATGGGAGAGACTGAGTGAGGAGGAAATTGGGTCTTATTCTGATGGGCGGGGCCATGCTCAGTAAATCTTTAATCAAATTTTCTGTTGATGTGTGGAGCTGTGTTCCCTCCCTGTTACTTGAAGTTGCTCAGTCTGACTCTTTGCAACCCCATGGACTGTAGCCTACCAGGCTCCTCCCTCCATGGGATTCTCCAGACAAGAGTACTGAAGTGGGTTGCCATTTCCTTCTCCAGGGGAATCTTCCCGACCCAGGGATCGAACCCAGGTCTCCCTGTTACTTACCTGGGACCAAACTATGGTGGAGGTAAGAAAGATAATTGCGACCTCCTTCTAAAGGTCCCATGCAGGCACTGCTGCACTCACTGCCCCCAGCCCTGTAGCAGGCCACCAGCAACCCACGCCTCCACTGGAGACTCCTGGACACTCACAGGCAAGTCTGGGTCAGTCTCTTGTGGGGTCACTGCTCCTTTCTCCTGGGTCCTGGTGCACACAAGGTTCTGTTTGTGCCCTTCAAAAGTCTTATTTCCCAGGTTGTGCAAGTTCTGACAGCCCTCTGGTGGGATTAGTGGCGACCTCCTCCAGAGGGCTTATGCCATACCCAAGTTGGCTGCACCCAGGGCCCCTGTCCCTGTGGCAGTCCACTGCTGACTGGTACCTCTACAGGAGATGCTCAAACACAGTTCTGTCTCAGTCTCTGGTTTACAGTAAACATTATATGACTTATATGTGTTACATATGCAAATACATATGAGCTGTCTCTCAGAAATCACTTGTGGTAAAGTAAAACCTTATTTGTCCACAACTTAATTTCTAAAAGGATTAGATTAAGGCACTGATGATTTAAAAACAAGATATAGCCAGCTATTAATAACTTAAGAGAATATACTGTTTTTAAGTATCCTTAACACTTAGAGAAACCATTTGCTATACTACAATCAGTATGCTAATTACATATTATTTTTAATCTGTTAAAAGTGGATTTCTTAGTAATCTTTTCTGAACAGCACTTAGATTTATTTGATAATCAGTTTAAAAGGAATAGAAAACTGTATTTGTTCAGTTAGAATGTTCCAGAGACCTGAGCTGGCATTGGAATAATTTTTGTCCATATATTCACTCAGCCAGTTAGCCAGCTGAGCTGTCTGCCTTTGAGTGCCTACTATGTGTTTGAATATTGATAGCCTATTTTTATTGTCTGAGTAGAATGATTATTTAACTTCTTGCCCAAATTAAAAACTTCTGAGAATGAAAGGGCTTTTTTCTTAATTGTGTTTAGTAGATAAGTGTAAACTAAGACTGAAAATGGGCAGGTTGTTCACGTATTCTGATGTTCTTTTCTATAAATCCAATTTTCAATCTGATATTTTCCCTCTTTAGCCTAACAACATCTGTTGGCATTTCTTGTTGTATAGAACCACAAGCAACCCATTTTGTAGGCTTTTGTTTACTAGAAAAGTGTTTATTTCATTCTCATACTTTTTTGGAGTGTGGAATTGAGGGTTTTTTTGGGTGGTTTTCCCCACCTTCCAGAACTTTGAAGACATTCCATTATCCTTGGCCTCCATTGTTTCTGGAGAAGAGTCAGCTGTCATTTATATATTTATATCTCTGTTTGTAACTTGCCCTACCCCAACTTCACCTCCTCTGTGGTAGCTTTTATGAATTTTTCTTTAGATTTAAATAGTCTGACTAATGTGCTTTAGTATGGTTTTCTTTATTCTGCTTGGGATTTGGTAATCTGGGCCAGTAAAGGGTTTTCATTCAAATTTGTGATATTTTTGGTCATCATTTCTTTAAAAAAAACGCATGGTCCCAATTTCTGTCTTTTGCTTTTAGTATCCAATTAAAGTATGACAAACTGACATTGTTTTGTAGACCATTGTAGATCATTGCTTTCTTTATTCATTTTCCTTTGTTTTCCTTTTTGTTCCTACTATTGGGTCATTTTTACTGATCTGTCTTCAAGATCTCTGGCTCACTGACTTTATTCTGTCATATGTGGTGAACATTTTAATTATTGGACTTTCTGATTCTTGAATTTTCATTTGGTCCTTTTTTGTGTATGTTAAGAGAAAATTGATGAAATGAATTTAATCGTTTACTTTGATGCTGGAATATTAGGGCTTCTGTGTTGTCTCCAGCCAGTTTGTAGACATGAAACATAACTATAAGTTTTTGTTTCACTGTAAATTTTTATATTAAGAAGATGAAACTGAAGTTGCTCAGTTGTGTCCTACTCTTCGTGACCCCATGGACTGTAGCCTACCAGGTTCCTTAGTCTATGGGATTTTCCAGGGAAAAATACTGGAGTGGATTGCCATTTCCTTCTCCAGGAGATCTTCCCAACCCAGGGATTGAACTCGGGTCTCCTGCATTGTAGGCAGATGCTTTACGGCCTGAGCCACCAGGAAAGTCCCTTATTAAGAAGGTATGTAATACTGTCTTGATCTATACAGGGTTTAGGAACCCCCTGAATCTAATTCATTCTTTTTCTGATTCCTTACATCATCTTTGATGTTTTGAGATCCTGGGTTTTTCTATAAAAGTAGGTATTGAGTTGGCCAAAAAGTTCATTTGAGCTTTTCTTACATCTTAAGGAAACCCAAACAAACTTTTTGGCCAACCCGATGATTAGAGTAAATGAGATTTTTAAAAATATTTTAATGATAAATCATCTGGATTACTGTGTCACCTCCAATTGATCTCCTTCCTCTAAACTCTGCTTACCTCTGCTTCATCTGTTACATTGCTGCTTTAAGGTGTGGTGCAGAAATAAATGTGTATATCTATCTCTTAATACCACATTTTCAATTCTAGCCCTCAGCTTTGTGTCCCTGAACTTTATACTGATGCCATACTGTGCCATTTTTCTTGGATTTACGATGTAGTCATATTTGCCCATACTCTGCATTGTATCTAAGCAGTCTTTCTATTTTAATCATTCTTTGTTAGCATTATCTGAAAGGAGGTAACCTTACTTTTTCTGTTTCACCTTTTCCCTTCCTCCTTCCGTTCCTCTATCCCTTCTTTTTTCCCTCCCTTCCTATTTTCACCTCTTTTTTCTTTTTGTTATCATAGTTCTTTGAATATACCACTATTACAGTTCCTGAATGATGTAGCTATCTGTATTTTGATCTGTTCCACCCAGTTGTGAGTTTTTTGTTGGCAAGGCTTCTGTGCTTTTCATTTTCATAGGCCCAGAGCAGCTAACATAATATTTGATACATAGTAGATGGTTAATAAATGTTTATTGCAAAGAATGATGTTTGTCTTTTCCTAGTTAACTAAGAAGTAGCTGTTGTAGTCTTCTTAAGGAAACTTTTCTAATTGTACATTAATTCTCTTGCTATTTTTTTTAATTGGAGTTATAATTGCTTTCCAGTGTTGCGTTGGTTTCTGTCCTACATCAATGTGAATCAGCCGTGGGTATACACATGACCCCTTTCTCTTGACCCTCCCTCCCACAGAGCACCAGGTTGAGCCCCCTGCATCATACAGCAAATTCCCACTGGCTCTCTGTTTTATATATGGCAGTGTATATGTTTTCATGCTATTCTCTCAATTCGTCCCAACCTCTCCTTCCCCTGCTGTGTCCACAAGTCTGTTTTCTGTGTCTGCATATCTGTTGTTGCCCTACACATAGGTTCCTCAGTACCAGCTTTTGTTTTTTAGATTCCATACATGCATTAATATATGATATTTGTTTTTCTTTTTCTTACTTATTCACTCTGTATAACAGGCTCTGGGTTCATCCACCTCACTGGAACTGACTCAAATTTGTTCCTTTTTATGGCTTAGCAGTAGTCCATTGTACATATGTACCACAACCTCTTTATCCATTCGTCTATTGATGAGCATCGAGGTTGCGTCCATGTCCTGGCTATTGTAAAGTGCTGCAATGAACATTGGGGTACATGTGTCTTTTAGAATGGTTGTTTTCTCAGTGTTTATGCCCAGTAGTGGGATTATTGGGTCATATTGTAGTTCTGTTCCTACTAGTTCTGTTTCTAGTTTAAGAAATCTCCATACCATTCTCCAAGTGGCCAAATCAGTTTGCATTCCCACCAATGGTACAAGAGGGTTTCTTTTTCTCCACATCCTCTCTAGCATTTATTGGTTGCAGGTTTTTTTTTTTTTTTTTTTTATCATNTAGTTCTGTTCCTACTAGTTCTGTTTCTAGTTTAAGAAATCTCCATACCATTCTCCAAGTGGCCAAATCAGTTTGCATTCCCACCAATGGTACAAGAGGGTTTCTTTTTCTCCACATCCTCTCTAGCATTTATTGGTTGCAGGTTTTTTTTTTTTTTTTTTTTTATCATGGCCATTCTGACCAGTATGAGGTGATACCTCATTGAAGTTTTGATTTACAGTTCTCTAATAATAAGCGATGTTGAGCATTTTTTCACTTATTAGCCATCTTTATGTCTTCTTTGGAGAAATGCACGTTTAGTCTTCTGCCCATTTTTTGATTAGGTTGTTTGATTTTCTGATATTGAGCTGCATGAGCTCCTTGCATTTTTTGGAGGTTCATCCTCTGTCAGTTCATTTGCAATTATTTTCTCCCATTCTGAGGGTTGTCTTTTCATCTCATTTATGATTTCCTTTGCTGTGCAAAAAATTTTGTTTAATTAGGTCCCATTTGTTTATTTTTGTTTTTATTTCCATTACTCTAAGAGGTGGATCATAAAGGATGTTGCTGTAATTTATGTGAAAGAGAGTTCTACCTATGTTTTCCTCTAAGAGTATTCTAGTTTCTGATTTTGCATTTAGATCTTTAATCCATTTTGAGTTTATCTTTGTATCTGATGTTAGCAAATGTTCTAATTTCATTCTTTTACACATAGGTGTCCAGTTTTCCCAGTACCACTTACTGAAGAGACTATCTTTTCTCCATTGTATGTTCTCTCCTTTGTCAGTTAAGGTGCCCATAGGTGCATGGGTTTATCTCTGGGCTTTCTTGTTTCATTGGTCTTTATTTCTGCCTTTGTGCCAGTACCATAGTGTCTTGATGACTGTAATTTAATAGCTTTGTAATATAGTCTGAAGTCAGAGAAGGCAATGGTACCCCACTCCAGTACTCTTGCTTGGAGAATCCCACGGACGGAGGAGCCTGGTGGGCTAGAGTCCATGGGGTTNTGTGCCAGTACCATAGTGTCTTGATGACTGTAATTTAATAGCTTTGTAATATAGTCTGAAGTCAGAGAAGGCAATGGTACCCCACTCCAGTACTCTTGCTTGGAGAATCCCACGGACGGAGGAGCCTGGTGGGCTAGAGTCCATGGGGTTACGAAGAGTCGGACACGACTGAGCGACTTCACTTTGACTTTTCACTTTCATGCATTGGAGAAGGAAATGGCAACCCACTCCAGTGTTCTTGCCTGGAGAAGCCCAGGGACAGTGGAGCCCGGTGGTCTGCTGTCTATGGGGTCACACAGAGTCAGACACGACTGAAGTGACTTAGCAGTAGCAGCAGGAATGTTGATTCCTCCAGCTCCATTCTTCTTTCTCAATAATGCTTTGGCTGTTTGGGCTCTTTTGTATTTCCATATGAATTGTGAAATTTTTTTGTTCTAGTTCTATGAATAATGCCATTAGTAATTTGATAAGGTTTATATTGAATCTGTAGATTGCTTTGGGCAGTATGGTTATTTTCACAATATTGATTCTTCCAATCCAAGAACATGGTGTATCCTTCCATCTGTTTATGTCGTCTTTGATTTCTTTCATCTTTGATTTCTTATTGTTTTCTATATACAGTTCTTTTGTCTCCTTAGGTAAGTTTATCCCTAGTATTTTATACTTTTTGTTGCAGTGGAGAATGGGATTGATTCCCTAATCTCTCTTTCTGATTTCTCATTTTAGTGTATAGGAATGCAAGTGATTTCTATGTACTGATTTTGTATCCTGCAGCTTCATGAAATTTCACTAATTAGCTCCAGTAGTTTTCTGATAGTATCTTTAGCGTTTTCTATGTGTAGTATGACATCTGGAAACAGTGAGAATTTTACTTCTTTTCCAATCTGGATTCCTTTTATTTCTTTTTCTTCTCTTACTACTATAACTAGGACTTCCAAAACAATGTTGAACAATAGCAGTGAGAGTGGGCACCCTTGTCTTGTTGCTAAAAGGAATTTAGCAACAAGTTAGCAAGGAATCTTAGAGGGATTTTTTAATTTCCTCCTTTTCCCTGGTGGTTCAAATGGTAAGGAATCTGCCTGCAATATGGAGGAGACCCTGGTTCCATCCTTGTGTTGGGAAGATCCCCTGGAGGAGGAAATGGCAACCCACTCCAGTATTCTAGGCTGGAGAATCCCGTGGACAGTGGAGCCTGACAGACTACAGCCTCTGGATTGCAAAGAGTCGGACATGGCTGAGTAACCTACTCTATCCCTTTCTCTTTCCTTTATTTCTTCAGTAACCTGTTGGTTAATTAGAAACATATTGTTTAATCTCATGTGTTTGTGTTTTTTACAGGTCCCCTCCCTACCTGCAATTGATATCTAGTCTCATAGCATTGTGGTCAGAAAAGATGCTTGATGTGATTTCGATTTTCTCAAATTTACTGAGGCTTGATTTGTGACCCAAGATATGGTCTATCCTGGAGAACATTCCATGTGCATTTGTGAAGAAAGTGTATTCTGTATTTGGATGGAATGTCCTGAAGATATCAGTTAGGGCCATCTGGTCTAATATGTCATTTAAGGTTTATGTTTCTTTATTAATTTTCTGTTTTGATGATCTGTCCATTGGTATAAGTGGGGTGTTAAAGTCACCTCTTATTATTGTGTTACTGTAATTTTCTCCTTTTATGTCTGTTAGTGTTTACCTTATGTATTGAAGTGCTCCTCCGTTGGGTGCATAAATATTTACATTTGCTTTATCTTCTTGGATGGATCCCTTGATCATTATGTAATGTTCTTCCTTACCTCTTATAGTATTCTTTAAGTTCTGTTTTGTCTGATATGAGGAGGGCTAGTCCAGCCAACTTTTTCACTCTTCTCTTTCACTTTCATCAAGAGGCTTTTTAGTTCCTCTTCACTTTCTGCCATAAGGGTGGTGTCATCTGCATATCTGAGTTTATTGATATTTCTCCTGGCAATCTTGATTCCAGCTTGTGCTTTTTCCTGCCTGGTTTCCCTGGTGGCTCAGAAGTTAAAGCGTCTTCCTCCAATGCGGGAGACCCAGGTTCAGTCCCTAGGCCAGGAACATCCCCTGGAGAAGGAAATGGCAATCCACTCCAGTATTCTTGCCTGGAGAATCCCATGGACGGAGAAGCCTAGTAGGTTACAGTCCACAGCGTCGCAAAGAGTGGGACACAACTGAGCGACTTCACCTTACCTTACCTTACTCTGCATATAAGTTAAATAAACAGTATGTAGTAATAATGAGGAGGATGTAGTAATGAAATATCACTATTATCCTTCAGTTTTATGTGTTGGCCAAAGTATTGCATCTTCCAAAAAGATATAATAAAAGTCTGTAGATGCCATATAAGTCTAGTCTTTTTTTTTTTTTTTTGTCTTTTAGTTTTCATTGAACATAGATGTGAGTTTAGGTACTTTTTTTCTGCTCATACTGACAGATGAAAATTGACACAGGATAATTGTTTACTATTATCAGTAAAATCAGAAGATGAATACAAAGACAGATAGCAGCACTCTAATTATGATGGTGAAATTGAGTTGATAATATTATAGATTAGTTTTCCCAAACCCAAGAAATACTGAATTAGTGATATATTGGGTTGGCTAAGAAGTTCCTTTGGGTTTTCCAATACATTCCTTAATGAACATTTTGACCAATCCAGTATTTTTAAGGACAAAAGCATATATGCTATTCTCACCCATTTTATCCTTCAACGAGAAGGTCTTCATCATGCAGCACTTTGTGACTAGAATGTGAATCATCCCATTTTGCCCCTAGAAAGTCATATTACAATATTTTTCATTTTTTAAGGTGTTTGTGCACCAAAATTCACTTGTTATGGTTCATTTGTAGACAGAGCCTAAAATTTGATGTGTAAACATAAGTGTTTACAAGAAATTGATAACAGAAATGAAAATGTAAATTGAATTAATCATTCTATTTGGGATTTATAAATCAAGTATGAAAATGTTTTGCAGTTATGAAGTAGAAATGGCCATCCTTCAGCAAAATTCTGAGCCATCGAAAATCACAAATGTATTTTATTTTGAAAATAAAAAGGAAGAACAGGAAGTAATAATATACTAGAATTTTTTACATGTTTATAAACTAGAATAAGTTTTGATAGTTTTAATAATATCAAAAGCATTGCCTTTTGATAGTAAAGTATAAGAAAAAACCCACAAATAAAGTAGAACATTTTAGAGATTACAAATCTGGAATCAGTATTTACAAGATAGGTGTTTTAGTTTCATGCATGACAAGTTAAGCAGTTAGCTACATTCAAAAGATAGTGAGCAGATGATACATGTACCTACATAACCTTCAAAGTCAGACAAATTTGAATACATTAAGTATATATAAAAATATAGAACATTTGGGTTTGCTATGTTTCAGTTTCTACAAAAATATCCCAGTGTCTTTTTCCTCCACTACCCTTTTATTACTGGTTCTGTAAATTATTTGCAAAATGACTTCACTATAAACAACAAGTATGTATTGGACACAGTTAGTAAATACTGATGACTAGTTTTCCTGGTGTATACTTAGGGCTGATTGTCATAATAACTCTATGAAAGAGAAATGAAAAAAAAGAATCAAAGGTTTGTTAATTAGTCCAAGATTATTGAACCAGATCTGGGATTTGAATTCAGGTTTGTGGGTTGATAGATCTTCTTTATTGGATATCACATAACCTTCTAAATTTTGTATAAGTATACCTCATCGTATTGTGCTTTGCAGATACTGCATTTTAAAGAAATTGACATTTGTGTCAATCCTGTATCAAGCAGGTTTATTTGGCACCATTTTTCCAACAGCATATGTTCACTTCATGTCTCTGTGTCACATTTTGGTAATTGTTGCAATATTTCAAATTTATTTTTATTACTTTGTGATGGTGATTTGTGATTGGTGATATTTGATATTACTATTGTGCTTGTTTTGGGGTACTATGAACCACATTCACATAAGACCACAAACTTAATTGATAAATGTTGTTTGTATTCTGTTAAACTTATTGCAGTTTCCTCAAATTTTCATTTCTCTTCTTCTCCTTGAGCACCCCTATTCCCAATATTGAAATTAGGCCAACTGATAACTCTGCAGTGGCTCCCAAGTGTTCAAGTGAAAGGAAGAGTTGCATGTTTGTCACTTTAAATCAAAAACTAAAAATGGTTACGCTTAAGGCTTCCCTGGTGGCTCAGTGATAAAGAATCCTCCTGACAGTGGAGAAGACATGGGTTCAATCCCTGGTCCAGGAAGATCCCACATGCCACAGAGTAGCTAAGACCTTTGTACCACAGCTATTGAGCCTGGGAACTGCAGCTGCTGAACCCTCGTGCTACAAGCACTGAAGCCTGTGCACCCTAGAGCCTGTGGGCAGCTACAAGAGAAGCGACTGCAGTGAGAAGCCCATGCACGGCAACTAGAGCGTAGTCCCCACTTGCTGCAGCTAGAGAAAATCCTGAGCCAGCACACCCCAAAAATAAGTAAAATTTTTTTAAAGTTTCACATTGAAAGAAAAATGATTAAACTTAGTTTAAAAAAAAAAAAAGGCATGTCAAAAGCTGAGATAGACTGAAAGCTTTTTTGCCAAACATTTAACCAAGTTGTGAGTGCAAAGGAAAAGTTCCTGAAGGAAGTTAAACTCCTCCTCCACTGAACACACAAATAAATGATAAGAAAGCAAAATAGTGTTAATATTGATATGGAAAACATTTTAGTGTATGGATAGAAGATCAAACTAGCTACAACATTCCCCTAAGCCAAAGCCTAATCCAGAGCAAGGCCCTAACTCTCTTCAGTTATATGAAGGCTGAGAGCTATAGGGAGGCTGCAGAAGAGAAGTTTGAATCTAGCAGAGATTGATTCATGAGGTTTAAGGAATGAAGCTGTCTCCATAACATGAGAGTGCAAGGTGAAGCAACAAATGCTGATGTAGAAGCTGCAGCAAGTTATCCAGACAATCTAGCTAAGACAATTCTTTGTGATAGCAACACTAAACAACAGATTTTCAATGTTGACAGAACAGCCTTCTACTGGAAGATGATGCCATGTAGGACTTCTGTAGCTAAAGAGGAGAAGTCAGTATCTGGCTGCAAAGCTTCAAAGGACAGACTGACTCTCTTGTTAGGGGCTAATGTAGCTGGTGACTTTAAGTTGAAGCCAGTGCTCATTTATCATTTTGACCACTGTTGAGAAAGAAGTGTGTTTCGTAAGCATCTAGCTGCCATAGTGATTCCTCTGATGGATCTGGGCAAAGGAAATTGGAAGGATTCTGGAAAGAACCCAGCATTCTGTATGGTGTTAGAAACACGAATTCATTGGAAGAGGTCAAAATGTCAACATTAACAGAATTTTGAAAGAGGTTAATTCCAACTGTCGTGGATGGCTGTGAGGGGTTCTAGACTTCAGTGGAGAGGTAACTGCAGATGTGAAGTGGAAATAGAGAACTAGAATCAGAAGTGGAGCCTGAACTACTGCAAACTTTTGACAAAACTTTAATGGTTGAGGAATTACTCCTTAGGGATGAGCAAAGAAAATGGCTCCTTGAGATGGAATCTATTCTTGGTGAAGGTGAAGATTGTTGAAACAACAGCAGAGGAATTTAGCATATTACATAAACTTGGTAGAGAAAGCAGCAACAGGATTTGCGAAGATTGAATCTAATTTTAAAAGAAATTCTGTGGGTAAAATGCTATCAAATAGCATTACATGCTACAGAGAAATAGTTCATGAAAGGAAGAGTCCGTTGATGTGGCAGACTTTATGGTTGTCTTATTGCCACACAGCTACCTCAACTTTTAGCACCTACTACGTTGAATAGTCAGCATCCATCAGCATAGAGGCAAGACCCTCCCTCTGCCAGCAAACAGATTATGACTACCTGATGGCTCAGTATTGATGGTTAGTATTTTTTAGCAATAAAGTATTTTTAAGTTAAGGTTGTACATTGTTTTTTTAGACATAATGCTGTTGCACTCTTAATAAACTACAATATAGTTTAATCATAACTTTTATATGTACTGTGAAACTAAAAAATTTTATATGTACTGTGAAACTAAAAAATGATTTGCCTTTTTGTGATATTTGTTTTAAATTGCAGTGGTCTGCAACTGAACCTGCAGTATTGCTGAGGTATACTTATAGTACTTTTGTTGGAATTTAACATGGTGTATTACTTAGAGAAAATTTTATAGGGAGCTTGCCTAGCATTCAGTGAAGAAAGTGAAAGAGACTGATGTCAATGTGACTTTGATAAGAGTTGAAGTTGTCTCAGCTCCTGAATCAGGTGAAACAAGTATGGTTTTAGCAGACACAGATTTCAAAACAGCCATTATAAATATGTTGAAAGAATTAAAATAAAACATACTCTAATAATTAATGAAGGAAGAGAGAGGGAATTTGAATAGAGATGGAAAACTAGAAAAAGAACCAAAGAAAAATTGTAGAGCTGAAAATACAATAACTAAATGAGTAATTTACTGAATGTCCTTAACAAAATATTGGATACACCAGAAGAAAAGATCAATTGATCAGGAACATCTGAGAATTATAAATGTACGTGCCCAAAAATAGAGCTTCAAGAAATCAAACAAAAATTATCAGAACTAAAAAGAGAAATCAACAAATCCACAATTTTTAAATTATGGTGTAGTTGATGTAGTGTATTATATAAGTTTCAAGTGTATCACATAAATAATGTGATGCATAATTTTTAAGGTCATGTTTATAGTTATTATAAAATATTGACTATATTCCCTGTGCTGTATAATATAGCCTTTTAGCTTATTATTTTACACATATACCCAGGAATGGAATTGCTGGAGCACATGGTAGTTCTACTTTTAGTTTTTTTGAGGGAACCTCCATACTGCTTTCCACAGTGATGCCACCAGTTTACAGTACCACCAGCAGTGTACAGGAATTCCCTTTTTTTTCACATTCTTTCAACATTTATTATCTGTGGTCTTTTTGATGATAGCCATCCTGGGTATGAGATGGTATCCCATCACCATTTCCCTGATGATTAGCAATGTTGTGTGAACTGTTAAATTGACATTAATCTCTTCTAAATAATGAAATCTTTGAGATATATATTTTTTGACTAGAAGAATTAGATTAGGAAGAAAAAACAAAAAGATACTTAGGAAATTCCAAAAATTTAGAAATTAAAGAGTTGACTCATTGGATGCTGGGAGGGATTGGGGGCAGGAGGAGAAGGGGACGACAGAGGATGAGATGGCTGGATGTCATCACTGACTCGATGTATGTGAATCTAAGTGAACTCTGGGAGTTAGTGATGGAAAGGGAGGCCTGGCGTGCTGCGATTCATGGGGTCGCAAAGAATCGGACATGACTGAGCGACTGAACTGAACTGAACGTATCTCTGGGTCAGAGAAATCATAAAAATATTAGAAAATATTTGAACTTAGTGATGAGAGCAGAAAATATAAAAATTTAAATACTTTTATTTGAAAAATCAGAAGGGTCCAAAACCCATTACTTTAAGCATATTTCTTAAGAAGTTAACAAATAAGGACGAGTTGAATCCAAAGTAAGCAGAAGGAAAGAAATAATAAAGGTAAATAAATAAGATAGAAAATAAAAAGCAATGAAACAAGAAGCAACAATGCCAGTCTTACACAAATTCTTATCAAAAAAAAACATGAAAGTTCATTTCGTCAGCATCACCATGATGGCAAAGAAGTAACAGATCTATAGGCCAGTATCTTTGTGAACTTAGACCCAGTAATCTTTAACACAATGTTAGCAAATTAAATTCATTGATATATAAAAGGGAAAATACATCATGAGCAGGAAGGATTTGTCCCAAGAATGCATTGCAGGTTGAAATTTAAAAACCAATTGACTTAATTCACCGTGTGAGTAGAAGAAAACTGAAAAATCATATCTCAAGGGTAGAAAATTTTTACAAAATTTGATTCTTATTCAGCAAGCTAGGTATATAAAGGAATTTCCTTTATTTAAAGACATCTATAAAAAAACCTACAGTTTATGTCCTATTTCATAGTGAGACACTGAATGCTTTTCCTCTGAGATTGAGAAATAAAAATGCTTGTATTCACTGTTACCATTGTTCTGTTAAAAGTTTAAGTCAATGGAGTAAGGCAAAGAAAAAAAAGACATCCAGGTTGAAAAAGAATATTTCTTATGTATGCAAGTGACTTTATTGCATATGTAGAAAATCCTAAAGAGTCTATGGAATAGCTGGTAGAACTAATAAGTGAGTTTTACAAGTCATAAGATACAAGGCAGTACAGTTTTTTTTAGTTTAATAAAAATTAAACTAAAATGCTATCACTGGTTGGAAAATGAAGTTTAAAAGAAAAGCAGTTCCATTTACAAAAGCATCTAAAATAGTGAAATACTTTAGGGATACTTTTTAACAAAATATATGCAGCCTATTTATTGAAAATTGTAAAACACTGCCAAGAGAAATAAAGCAAGATCAGAGTAAATGGAAAGATATAGCATGTTTGTGGAATAAAGGACTTGTAGATGTCCGTCTTCCCCAAACTGGCTTATAGAGTTAATGCAAACCCAGTAAAAATCCTAGCAGGCTTCTTTTTTAGAAATGGACAGACTTATTTTCTTAGTCATATGAAAATACAAAGGACCTAGAGTTGGCAAAACAATTTTGGGGGGGGGGGGCGGAAGATTGTAGGACTGTAGTGCTTGATTTCAAGACTTTCTGTATAGCTATAGTAATCAAGACAAAATGGTATTAGCACAGGGGTAGATGTGTAGATCAGTGGATCAGAGTAGAGTTCAGAAGTAGATATATCCAGCTGATTTTTGGTAGAGATGCCAGGGTAATTCACTGGGAAAAGGACATAGTCTTTTTCAAGAACTGTTTATATCTTGGTGGAAGAAAAATTTAAATTGAATCTTAACGTCACACTTACACAGAAAGTTAATGGTATATCTAACTCAGACAAAAGACTTGTTATTTAAAAAGTATAAAAAATTCTTAAAAATAGTCAAAAGTCTTATATAACCTAAATAAACCGTCTGGTCACATTTATGAATGACTGCTTTGCAAAGGATGATACCTGGATGCCAGTCATCACATGCAGAGATACCTGTCAACATTATTCATGATGGAAATGCACATAAAAATCACTGAGGTACAACAGCACATCCCCTAGATGGTTGTAATTGGTAAGACTTAAATACCAAGAGTTGTCAAAAGACATGGAGCAGTTCAACTCATATATTGCTAATAGTAGTAGAAAATAGTGTGACAGTTTGAGTTCATGTGAAATTCTGGAAAATGCAAAACTATAATAATAGGAAGTAGATGAGTAGCTGTATGGGATGGAGATGTGGGAACATAGGAAGATTGCTTGTTGAGCCACATAGAGGAGCTTTTTAGGGTGATGAAAATGTTCTTTATTTTATTTTGGTATTGTGTGCATGTATATACGTGTGTCAAAACTTCTTTAACTGTATACTTAAAATAGGTGCACCTTATTTTTTAAAAAATATACTTCAATAAACTTGATTTAAAAAATAAAACCAGGAAACTAAAAGTTCTTATTTTACTTGCTCTACTTAAACCTGTAGGAGTAGGCCCTGCTCTGGGAAGAAATTTGATGGAATGTGTGTCGACTGGCAATATATAAGCAGTTTATTTTTTGTGAGAAATATTGTTTAATAAGGAAGAAAAAAGGTAGTTGCTTTTTAAAGGTAGCTGAAAGGGATTTTTGTGTGTAAAATATAACAAAGGTTACCATTGTAGTTATTTTTTAAGTGTATAATTCAGTAGCATTAAGTCCATTAATATTGTTGTACCATCACCATCATCCATCTCCAGAAGTTAATCATCTTCCCAAGCTGATCTCTGTACGTGTTAAACATAGTTCCTTATCTTCCCTCCCCCCAACTGCTGGCAACCACCACCACTTTCTGTTTCTGTGACACAGACTTCTCTAGGTACCTCATGTTTGTAGAATCACACAGTATTTTCCTTTTTTTGACTGATTTATTTCACTTAGCATGTCTTCAAGGTTTACTTACAGCATGCATATGTCAGAATTTATTAAAGAGTGAATAATATTCCTTTGCATGTATATACCTTATTTGTGTTTATCCATCAACACTGTGTTGCTTTCACATTTTAACTATTGGGAATAGCTTGCTATGAACATGATGGTACAGATATCTGTCAAGTCCCTGCTCTTGATTCTTTTGGGTATATATCGAACCTTGAAGTGAAATTGACTGATCATATGGTAATTTTGTTTAATTTTTTGAGCAGTTGCCAAACCATTTTCCACAGTAGGTGTACCACTTTACATTTCCACTAGCTGTGCACAAAGGTTCCAGTTTCTCCCCATCACCACCAACACATTATAGTGTTTTTTGATGATAGGTATCCTAGTATGTGTCAGATGGTGTCTTGCAGTTTTGATTTGCAAAGGGGAGTTTTCAGTCCTTTAATTCAAACTGGTGATTTCATAGATGAAACTCAGATAATAGGTTAGCAAGAGCCATTAGGTAGAAGATTTTGCAGCTTCTTTTGTGAATCATTTCAGTTGTTTTTGCATTTGAACATTCAGGATTTTTTGTTTGCTTTGGTTTTATAAAGCATAGTTGATTTATAAGATTGTAGGTTGTGTTAGTTTCTGATTCAGTAAAGTGATTCAGTTATGCATAAACTTTTTCATTATGGTTTATTACAGAATATTGAATATGGTTCCCTGTGTTATACAGTAGAAGCTTGTTGTTTACCCATTCTCTATATGTGCAGAGTTGCTTCAGTCGTGTTCCACTGTTTGTGACCCCATGGACTGTAGCCCACCAGGCTCCTCTGTCTGTGGGATTCTCCAGGCTAGATTACTGGAGTAGGTTGCCAAGACCTCCTCTAGGAGATCTTCCTGACCCAGGGTCCAAACCCATGTCTCTTACATCTCCTGCATTGGATGGCTGTTATCGCTAACCCACCTGGGAAGCCCCCATTCTCTATATGTCATAGCTTACATCTACTAGTCCCAAATTCCCAGTCTAATTCTTCCTTTCCCCTTCGCCCCTTTGGCAACCATCAATCTGTTCTCTGTGTCAGTGAGTCTGTTTCTGTTTTGTACATGAGTTCATTTGTGTCATATTTTAGATTCCACGTATAATTGATATCATACAGTGTTTTTCTCTTTCTGACTTCATTTAGAATGATAATCTCTAGGTCCATCTCTGTAGCTGCAAATGGCATTATTTCACTCTTTTTTGTGTGGCTGAGTAATATACTATTGTACATATACACCGCATCCTCTTTATCCATTCATCTGTCAATGGGCATTTAGGTTGTTTCCCTGCCTTGGCTATTGTGAATAGTGCTTCTATGAAATTTGGGGTGCATGTATCTTTTCAGACTGTTTTTCTGAATATATGGGCATTCAGGGTTTTTTCTTAAGTTAGGAAAAAGTAATTGAAGTTTCAGACCTTGATTTTTTAAATCATTATAACTGGGCTCAAACACATCTTTTTTAGTCAAAATAGGAACCATTACAATCAGTACGTTTTGCCACTGAGAAATAAGTTTGTTTATTCCTATAGGGTAAAAATCCATGTTTTGGAATTCGACGGAATTCTTGGAAAGCATTTTCTGCTTCCTTCTGGTTGTGAAAATGTTTTCCCTAAGAAAAGTTGTTGAGCTGCTTGAAGAAGTGGTAGTCAGTTGGCAAGAGATCAGGTGAATATGGTGGATGAAGCAAAACAAAACCTCGCAGCCCAGTTCAACTTTTGAAGCGTTGGTTGTGCAACATGCTTTCGGGCATTATCATGAAGAATGGGCGCATTCTGTTGACCAGTGCTGGCTGCAGGTGTTGCAATTTTTGGTGCATCTCATCAGTTTGCTGGGCATGCTTCTCAAATGTAATGGTTTTGCCAAGATTCAGAAATCTGTAGTGGTCAGACAGGCAGCAGACACCAAACAGCGACCGTGACGTTTTTTGATACAAATTGGGCTTTGGGAAGTGCTTTGGAGCTTCTTCTTGGATTGGTCATCACTGGTTGTCAGATAAAATCCACTTTTTGTTGCATGTCACAATCCAGTTGAGAAGTGGTTCGTTGTGTAGAATAAGAAAAGATGACACTTCAAAACTGGTTTTTTTGATTTGCAGTCAGCTCATAGACACCCACTTACTGAACCTTTTCACCTTACCAGTTTGCTTCAAATGTAGAATGGTTGACATTGAGTAGTTGTAAGAGGATCAGCTTCGATGATGGCTTGCAGTTCAGTTCAGTTGCTCAGTCGTGTCCGACTCTTTGCAACCCCATGAACCGCAGCACCCCAGGCCTCCCTGTCCATCACCAACTCCTGGAGTCTACCCAAACCCATGTCCATTGTGTCGGTGATGCCATCCAACCATCTTGTTCTCTGTCCTCCCCTTCTCTTCCTGCCCTCAATCTTTCCCAGCATCAGGGCTTTTCAAATGTGTCAGCTCTTTGCATTAGGTGGCCAAAGTATTGGAGTTTCAGCTTCAACTTCAGTCCCTCCAATGAACACCTAGGACTGATCTCCTTTAGGATGGACTGGTTGGATCTCCTTGCAGTCAAAGGGATTCTCAAGAGTCTTCTCCAACACCACAGTTCAAAAGCTTCAATTCTTCGGTGATCACCTTTCTTTATAGTCCAACTCTCACATACATACATGACTACTGGAAAATCCATAGCCTTAACTAGAAGGACCTTTGTTGGCAAAGTAACGTCTCTGTTTTTTAATATGCTGTCTAGGCTTGCAGCTGGTCGTTGTCACCTCCAGTGGCCAGCCACTGTGCTCCTCCTCTTCAAGGCTCTTGTCTCCTTTGCAAGACTTCTTGAACCACCACTGCACTATAGTTAGCAGTTCTTGGGCCGACCGCATTGTTGATGTTGTGAGCTGTCTCTGCTGCTTTATGACCCATTTTCAACTTGAATAAAAAAAGTCACTGGAATTTGCTTTTTGTCTAGCATCATTTCTGTAGTCTAAAATAAATGTAAAATAAACAGCAAGTAATAAATCATTGGTAAAAAAATATAAAGAGAAATNCCAACCCAGGGATTGAACCCAGGTCTCCTGCATTGCAGGCAGATTCTTTACCAACTGAGCTATCAGGGAATCCCATATTAATCCTTTAATTTACCTTTTTTATCTTGTTATCCCTTTAATTAAAAAACAAAAGGCTTCCCTTGTATTGGTTCCTGGGACTTGAGAAGGAGAATGCTGTTACTGCCGGCGCCTGAGTCTTTATGTGGAGGTTGAGTGGAGCTGAGCAGTGGAGGCCTTTGCTACCTCAATGTGGCCTGTGGATCTGAGCTGAGTGCAGTGGCCAGCAGGGAGGCTGTCTAGGCGTCTCCCAGCCCAGCCCACCTCGCATCCTCGGTATCACCAGCAACAACCCCGCGCATCTCTGCTCGCAATTTGCCTAAATTTATTACAGGTCAGGGGGCTGCCACTCACTTTGTGAGCCTGAATTTGATTTTCAAAGCCTCCCTTGAGGCATTTTCAGGGTATGATCAGATAGGCCCTGTGGACAGTCACATGGTGACACCCTGAGGCCACAGACTGGGACAGATAGTCCTCGGTGGGAAACAGTGATCTTGACTGAAAGCCTAGAGAAATAACGTATATCAACGACCTAGGGAACCAGTTTTTCCCAAAGCTACAGAATCTTTCTCCCTCAACAGGTGATATCACCCTTGAATCGCAGCCGCCAACAGCCGTGTAGGAATGTCTTCATGTCTCCATGTCTGTGACCAGCTCAGCTTCTTTTAAGAAACACCAGTGTCCTGTTTCCGTGGGAGCCAGACCACCCTCTGATGGACAAGATCTCAGCCTATCTCTGACTCCGGTGCTTGGTTCTGGTAAGACTCCATCATCTGCCTCACCTCGGTCTCCTCCTCTCTGCACAGCTGTCCCCCCTGCTCTAGCCCGTCTGCCACTGAAGCACCATGCTCCCTTGACTAACCCCTCTCTGTGTTGCTCGTTTGGGCAGAGCTCTTGGAAGAGCTTCCAGGCCCCTTTCCCTCCTGACCTTGTCCTGCAGCCTTCTCTTTGCTTCCGCTGCACATTCTTATGGCCATGATGCCAGTGGCTTCCAGCTCCACCTGTGTGCCTACAATAGTCACATTCATACCCCTCTCCAAGGAATAAGTCTGGATTCTCACCTGAGATTGAAAACTCCTTGTATTATACTTTACAGTCTTGCACTTGGTTTTCCCCACATTGTCTACCATTATACTGTGTTTAAAACAAAGGCCAGTATGTCTTCATTTAAATAAAAATATATATGAATGTTCTTTTTTTTTTTTTAAGATGACTTTCCTCTAAGCCTGCGGGACTGTCTTGAACACATAATTACAATTTAGGGAAAATGATTTCAGATATTAAAAGCTCCATGTCTTTTCCCACTGTTTCCAAATTCAGACCCAGTGGCTTCCTGAAGGTAAAGTGTTTGGGACAGCTGCACGTACCCAGCCTTACACATCCAAGGTTCACGAGGGGAGGTCTTCTCTGATCAGCCCCCTCAGGCATCTCATCTGGGCCACAGTTGTTTATTGGGTTTTTAACTGGATGTTAGTCATGTCTTTAAAAATATATGAAGCTGCTTTCACCTTTAATAATTTTATGAGGACCACAGAAAGGATTAGTTGGGATTTATGAATCTGGAATTATCCCATGGACTCTATAATTTGTTTGTGATTATATATTTATGTATATTTAACAAGTTAGCACTGTGAAGTAAAAGTGAAAGTCACTCAGTCATGTCCGACTTTTTGTGACCCATGGACTGTACAGTCCATGGAATTCTCCAGGCTGGAATACTGTAGTTGGTAGCCTTTCCTTTCTCCAGGGGATCTTCCCAACCCAGGGATTGAACCCAGTCTCCTGCATTGCAAGTGGATTCTTTACCAATTGAGCCACAATATTTGAGCCCCACACCATATTTTGAAATTATTGTTATTTGCTAACAATTTTTTAGAATAAATAATTTAAGTTATAGTTATTTGAATTATTTGTTAACAACTAAAAAGTAGAGTATTTCTCCTAAAATGAAGATTTCTGGTTTCTTGTGAAGAACCAGGCAATCTCAGTTGGTGTTTCCTTCCCCAGAGCAATAATCCAGAGGTGCTGAGCACCCCGTGTTCCTCCATCGGGTTGGCAGGAGTCCTAGGCTTGCTTCCCATCTTTGCTAGGAGACCACCAGCTGTGATGCTGGCTTTCTTTTTCCTCCTGAGCCATCTTGGCCCTTGAATTGGTGAATTCTGGCTCTGCAAAGTGTTCTGTTCCAGTGCCAATGTACCCCTGCTCAGTCTTGCCTGCCGACACGTAACAGGCAGTGAATGATGGAGAGGGTGTCCCGTCCCTGCAGGTCTGTTCCTACTTGTCCTGTGAAGTGTCCAAACTCAGAGAAGGTCACCTGCTCTGTTCTGTGTGCCACCAAGTGCTGCTTCTCTTGGCAGCATTAGCTGAGTGTGGTTTCAGGTTTTCTGAGAGGGGGAAGCTTGTGTAGCGTATCTTAGCTTTGGGCAGGAAGAGAGCACCCTTCATTTGGGAGGTTGAGTGCTCCCGAGAATGTCCTCCCTCCCGGCAGGAGGTACGCCCGTGCTGCACTCTCAGGGGTCCCCCGCACTTCCCTGTGTCAGGTTGTGTGCATCTGTGAGTGAGGAACAAATGGTGTGCTTACTCCAAATGAAATTACCTGGTGGTCTCCATCTCTCCTCCTCTCTCTTACAAATTTGACCCCATGAGAGGAGAAGAGATGTGATATGTTTTTATTCCAGTTATGTTTTTAGTCATTATGGCTTCCTGCTCTTCAATTCTATACTGTTGTATTCCGGAATGTAAAAATATTGTGACTACCCCCACTGGTGAACAAAAACATTTCAACTTTTTCTTTCTATGAAAGGTTTGAATTCATTTTGAATTTGTCAGACCTGCAAACATTTTGAAGATAGTAAAACAAGCACATTCTTCCCTCCCCCAACCTTGTTCACTTAAAGTGTCTGTGCATGGTTGTTTTGAGTGTCTTTGAGATGCAGAATTAAGGTTTTTACAGTTTGGTAACCATAATAGTATTATTTTCCAGGAAAAATACAGTGTTTTTGGCTTCTGGATATGGCCATTTAATTATCCATGGCCTGGAAGCCAGTTTTTATCAGTCTCAGTTCTGATGGCCGATTAGGGTCCATAGCTACCATTATTTAGGGTTTTCTTAAGTGCTGGCTGATGTGAGAGTAGAATGCTTAGATTCCCTAGCAGAAAAGAATTACAGGCTGTTTTAATATTACCATCAAACATGCCTGTGAATATTTAGCCTTCAGACAGCAGAAGCTCTGTGAGAAAAACATGACCACATTTGGAAATAGATCCTGTTACTGTAATGGTGTCAATCTGTCTTTTCATTAATAACTCAGTCAAGAGCATGTTTCCTTTGTAAGCATTCCAGATGGATTCCACAGAAGAATACCAGGTTGATTCAACAGCAGTGTCGTACGAAGACCAATAGCATACGCTGACTCCCCTTCTCTCACCCAGGAGGCCGCCAGCCCTGGGACTGGTCGAACTCCTCTCCAAGGGAATCTCTGCACCATGGGGGTCTTCTCAGCCAGGGACGTGTGATGGGACTAAAAAACCCACAAAAACTATTAAGTGCTGTGTTCTCTTTCCATCCTCCTACCCTCCAACTCCCTGGTTTATAATTACTCAGTAAATTCCAGTGATTTGTAGCTTCATAAAAACAAAAGAACTTCTCCTGGAGTCAGTTCAGTCCGCCTGTGGGCGTGACCCTGGACCCCAGGATGGAGGGTGCTGGCCCCTGGGCAGAAGCTGGCAGAATTTTCAGAGACTGCATATTTGGGGTTATGTTTCTTGGCCGCAGACTGCAATTCCAGGTCTATAAGGGGTCTTTACATCATCTTATCTGATTATTTTGGATTTCCTTCTTTTTGCTTTCCATCCAGAAAGACGGATTTTGTGTGTGCCTCAGCTTATCCCAGTATGAGTTCCCTTCCATTGTGACCACAAGGGCCAGGCCTGTCCTAGAGATGCTGTGATAAGGCATCCTTCCTGGCTGCATCTCTTGAGGTGGACTCGCTAATGCAGAAACAGCAGGTCCATGCTGAGACCCAGCTGGTGTCCGCTCCAGCCAGTGGTGACTGTCTAGGCATGGGCCTTGAGATGCTCTTCCAGCTGCTTCGAGGCCTCTTCTCCACGCCCGCCTGCCTGGTGGTACTGGGGGAGGGAGGAGGTGGACCAGGGCTTCTCCTGCCTGCAGCCAGGGAGAGTCACACAGCTCTGCACACATTTCATCCTCAGCACTGGTCACAGGGCCTCTGGACTGCGCGAGCCAAGAACTCTGCCCTGTGTGTACCGAGGAGGAGAGGCTGTGGATGGAGGCCTGGTGAAGGCACGGTGCTGCGTGTGTGTTTGGGAGGAGGGCACTGCAGGGGCACGCCCCAGCGTGAGCCTGGGTACTGGGGTGGGGGCGCTGCACACTCACCCTAGCCCCGAGCAGTGCAGCTCCCAATGACTGCTGCTCTACAAGCCCAGCCAACAACGGATGCTTTCGGTTTGCCAACATTCCACATAAATTAGTGAATACAGCCACTTAATAAGAACTGAGGATTTAAACACTCTTTTAAAATACCAATTTGGTTTTCAGTTATGTAATATGTAACCTTGCACAGACCTTATTGCAGGTTAAAGTTGAAAGTGTAGGTAGAAAACCATCACGTATTTTTGTTCTGGTCACTGATAAGTCGCCCAGCATAGACAGGCATGTGGGCTGATCTGCAGGCAGCCAGTGGTGTGGCCTTGCTCACACCACCAACTTTTCCTTTTTGCTCTTCTCCTTGTTTGTTTTCTGAGCACAAAATTTTGTGTTAATTTGAAATTACTGAAAATATTAAGAGGATAAAAAGATGATGGACTTCCCTGGTGGCTCAGAGGGTAAAGCATCTGCCTGCAATACAGGAGACCTTGGTTTGATACGCAAGTCAAGAAGATCCCCTGAAGAAGGAAATGGGAATCCACTCCAGAACTCTTGCCTGGAATATTCCATGGACAGAGGAGCCTGGTAGGTTACAGTCCATAGGATCACCATGAGTCACACATGACTGAGCAACTTCACTATAAAAAGATGAAATACTCAATATTTAGCTTGTTTCTCTCTATTCATGTATGTTTGTATGCCTGTATATATATATATATATATATACACACACACACATGTGTATATTTAAACAAACTTGAGGCTGATTTATGTTATCATGTCTTACATGTTTTATGTGACATAATAATATCAAAATTATATTTCCATCCATTGACTTTCTTGAAAACGATGAAAGTGAAAGTGTTACTTGCTCAGTCTTATCCGACTCTTTGTGACCTCATGGACTGTAGCCCACCAGGCTTCTCTGTCCATGGGATTCTCCAGGCAAGAATNTAATAATATCAAAATTATATTTCCATCCATTGACTTTCTTGAAAACGATGAAAGTGAAAGTGTTACTTGCTCAGTCTTATCCGACTCTTTGTGACCTCATGGACTGTAGCCCACCAGGCTTCTCTGTCCATGGGATTCTCCAGGCAAGAATACTGTAGTGGATTGCCATTTCCTTCTCCAGGGAATCTTTCCAACCCAGGGATCAAACCTAGGTCTCCTGCATTGCAGGCAGATTCTTTACCATCTGAGCCACCAAGGATTAGGAGTGAATCCTATGTAATTAACTAATAACACTGTGTTATTGATTCTTTCAGTGAGGTAAGGAATGTGGTTTTATAAAGGAAAGAAATGAAATACGAATTTCAACCATATTTGTTATTTTCATTTTACTAGAGGAACAAAAGACTGTTTTGCAAAAATGTCATTACAAGTTACATTTAATAAAATTTTCACTAAAGTTGACATAACTTGGTTGAAATTTTAATAGCTGTAGACAGTTTTTCTACAAAATATCTTCAAAACTTCTTTGAAAGGCCAATTTTCACTTTTTAAAAAGCTGAAACATTCCTTTTGGGGGAGAAATGGAAAACATTGTCAGTCTTCGTATGTTAAAACCTGGGCTTGACGTTATTTTTCCTCAGAGCAGATCAGACAGATTTCTGCTGCAAGGCCTGCTCTTGGCCTGGGAGCCCAGCCTCCAAGGAGCCCCGCTCACTGATGGCATGCAGACCTGAGCCGAGCTCCGCACCCTTCCAGTTCCACTGGGAGCCTGGGGTTCTCCCTTCCACCCCATGTTCCCGGGACCTCACAGACCACCTTCTCCCCCACCCCTGCCGGAGCAGCCCTCAGTTTCTGTTCCAAGAGAACCTTGCTTTGCTCCCCAGAACACTCACAGACACACACACACAGAGCACAGGCACATGTGCACACAGGAGCATGCACACATGCACACACAGGCACAGACACAGGCGGAGGAACGTGTCCGCACATGTGCAGCCACATGGACACACATGTGTACACCCCCACGCAGAGGCATGCACTCTTAGGCACATGCAGCTAAGACTGCTCAGGGCACTTCTCCCACATCCAAGGGAGCTATGCAATGGGCTGTCTGAGTTGGAATTCAGAATTAGTATCAATACAGAAATAATGGGGTGAGTGATCAGTTCTATAAAACTATTTGGGCTTCACTGCTTTGAACACTTAGAGTACCTTAGTGAGCAGTTTGTCATTGTATGAGCCTTGGAATTCATAATGACAGGCTAAGGACTTGGCAGCATGGTGGCCATCCATGTTCTTCTAAGAGCAGAGCTCTGTGTAGAAAGCCCCTCACATACTAAGGGCTTTAAAGGCTCAGATTCTGCTGCAGGATGTGTTAGACTACCCAGTCCTCTTTAAGGGAGGGGATAGATGAGAAGTGGGTGGGAGTTTAGCTCACACCCCTTTAAATCACTACTGCTGCCGTCCAGCTCAGTAGAGCTTCTCGGTTTCCAAGTGGGTCACTCAGCCAGGTCACTTGGCCTCTCTGACCCTTGTTTTCTCAACCTGAAATGGGAACGATATGAAAATCCACCCAGCAGGATTGGAACGGTGAGAGCACACAGTCCATCTAGAAGGTCTTGGGAAGCTGAAATGCCCACAGGGAAGGAGACAGCTCCACCTCAATGTGGCTGTGCACCTCCCCTGTTTCCTCTACAACATCCTCTTGTGAAGAGAAGAGCTGCAGAGGAAGAGCTGTCTGTCGGAGCACCGTTTATATTGGACTCACAGGCCATAAAAACACTGAGCTGGATTCTCATGCCCTGCTCAAGCCCTTGTCCTTAGCTGGACTTCTGTGTCTCCAGGGAGATGCCTGGCTGACCTCAAAGAGCCCTTCAATATTTGCAGAGGCTGTTAGTGCTCATGGTGACTGCAGCCTTGAAATAAGAAGATGATCACTTCTTGACAGAAAAGCTATGAGAAACCTGGACAGTGTTAAAAAGCAGAGACATCACTTTGCCAACAAAGGTCAGTATAGTCAAGGCTATGGTCTTTCCAGTAGTCATGTATGGATGTGAGAGCTGGATCATAAAGAAGGCAGAGCACCAAAGCATTGATGCATTGGAACTTTGGTATTGGAGAAGACTCTTGAAAGTTCCTTGGACAGCAAGGAGATCAAACCAGTCAACATTAAAGGAAATCGACCCTACTCATTGGAAGGACGAATGCTGAAGCTGAAGCTCCAATACTTTGGGCACTTGATGCCAACCGCAAACTCATCAGAAAAGGCCCTGATGCTGGAAAATATTGAAGGTGGAAAGAGAAGAGGGCAACAGAGGATGAGATGGTTGGATGTCATCACCGATTCAATGGACATGAACTTGGGCAAACTCTGGGAGATGGGGAGGGACAGGGAAGCCTTGTGGGCTGCAAGTCCATGGGGTCACAAAGAGTCTGACATGACTTGGAAACTGAACAACAGCAACGTTAGTGCTGATCTTCAGAGGTGGTTTCTGTCATTTGATGAGAAGGTGGGCATGCCTGAATGCCCAAGTAGCTGAGACCAAGGCCTCCTGATGCACACTAACTACTTCTCCAGTTTAGGTTTCCCGGTCAAGACACAGTACCCATCGCAAGAGTCTGGTGGATGATTAACAAGATCCCTTCGACACCCTAAGGTGGGGTCCACTGCTCCATCCAAATCTGTGCTTTGCTAAGGCTTCCGGAGGACAGGCAATTGCAAACTGCAGTGAGGGCTTCTACAGGCAGCTTTCCCACTAGCCCCCAGGTCCTGTCACCCCAGGACACTGTAGCCTGGGAGAGAAGCAGGCTCCCCTGAAGTTGGAATGCTCATGCTGCATTTCATACAATTTTGTATAGTAACAGTAACAATAACAGCCAGAATTTACTGATTACCTCTCATGGGCCAAGCCCTGCCTCTAATAAGTTCTTTGCAGGCAAGATGATTCATTCTTACCAAAGCTCTGTAGTTTTATTTACTATATTTTTTACAGATGAGAAAGCTAAGACTGAAGTTTAGAGAAATAAAGCAACTTCCTAAAAATTATATTTATAAATACAGATTCATGTGAATAAGATGCTTAGGTGACTTTATTGTTAAGACAAATGGTAAATTATTTGCATAAAAGAGACTAATTTGAATTATTTACCTGTTCACATGTTCCTTTTGTTTATTGTCTGCACGGAGATTTGAATTCCATTGGTAGAGGTCCTGACTGGGGCAGTCAGCACTTTGACCTGTATCCCATCCTGCAGAAAAGCAGGCGAGGGGTAGGGACAGGGGGAGGGGGTGTGGGGATGTTGAAGGCAGGGGCTTCCTTTGTACTTGGGGGCAGCCTCCCAGAGTTACACCCACCCACAGGCTTCCGGAAGCCAAAGGAGCAGAAGTCAGGAGGGAGATGGTGCCCCAGGAGCACCAGGCCTCCTACCTCTTCTGTGGCTTCCCCCTCTCTCATCTTCTTCCTTCTTCCTCCCAGCAGAGACAGCTGTCCCTGAAATGAGTGAGAACTTGTAGACTGTTTCTGTATGACAATAAGGCAATGAGTGTTAAGCTCTTAAGTAAAACAGGTTCACACCCTTTGAATCAGAATTTCCACCTCATTCTGCTTCAGAAAACAAAACAGGCAAAGAAATACATTCAGACATGTTTGTTCATCATGACACTGCTTATACGAATACAGAATATTAAAATATGAAAAGTGGCTTAATACAGCACAAACCTGTCATTTTGCAGTCCCGTGGGCTCAGAGTCTGTCACGACTCTTAACTGTGTTAAACTCAAGGTGGCTCCTCTCTGGAGGCTGGGGGACCACCTGTATCTTTGCCTTGTACATTTTCTCAAGGTCACCACATTTGGCAGCTCATGGCCGCTTCCTCTGTCTTCAGAACTGGGCTCTCTTCATCTGCCTTCATTCACTTTTATCTGGACACAGTTGGGAAAAAGTCTCTTACTTTTAAGACTCATGTTATTATCTCAGGCTAACTCAGAAAATCAGGATAATCTCCCATTTCAGGTTCACATTCTGCAAGTTCCAGCGGTTAGGAAGTAGGTATTTGGGAGCAATTTTGGGGGGCTCCAAAATCACTGCAGATGGTGACTGCAGCCATGAAATTAAAAGATGCTTACCCCTTGGAAGAAAAGTTATGACCAACCTAGATAGTATATTCAAAAACAGAGACATTACTTTGCCGACTAAGGTCCGTCTAGTCAAGGCTATGGTTTTTCCCGTGGTCATGTATGGATGTGAGAGTTGGACTGTGAAGAAGGCTGAGTACCAAAGACTTGATGCTTTTGAACTGTGGTGTTGGAGAAGACCCTTGAGTGTCCCTTGGACTGCAAGGAGATCCAACCGGTCAATTCTGACAGAGATCAACCCTGGGATTTCTTTGGAAGGAATGATGCTAAAGCTGAAACTCCAGTACTTTGGCCACCTCATGCGAAGAGTTGACTCACTGGAAAAGACTATGATGCTGGGAGGGATTGGGGGCAGGAGAAGAAGGGGACGACAGAGGATGAGATAGCTGGATGGCATCACGGACTCGATGGACGAGAGTCTGAGTGAACTCCGGGAGATAGTGATGGACAGGGAGGCCTGGCGTGCTGTGATTCATGGGGTCGCAAAGAGTCAGACACGACTGAGCGACTGAACTGAACTGAACTGAACTTAACATGTTGCTTTCCAGACAGACATGGTCTTTTATTGAGTGAGTTCACTTTATTATGCGGTTGATAGTTGGAATTAGTTCTTACTATGGTTTTATAATTCCCATGGTTTTCTTCAGCTTTTTTTTTTTTTAATTGGTCTCCTTTCCTAATTGGTGTTGAAGTGAATTAATTCACTTCCCTGGTGGCTCAGACGGTAAAGTGTCTGTCTATTATGCGGGAGACCTGGATTCGAGCCCTGGGTTGGGAAGATTCCGTGGAGAAGGAAATGGCAATCCACTCCAGTACTATTGCCTGGAAAATCCCACAGACAGAGGAGCCTGGTAGGCTACAGTCTATGGAGTCGCAAAGAGTCAGACACGACTGAGCGACTTCACTTCACTTACCTTTCTACCAGTTACGTTAACATGGTGGTTGCACTTCAGTTTTTAGCTTGTTTCCCTTTTTTTGATGGATATGTCTAAAGTTAATTTCTCCTTCAACAACACCATCGTGTGCTTTAACTTCCCCTCAGCTATTACTTGTCCCATCTCTGTGTTGTTATTGTTTCAGGTTTAATTGGAACTTGTTTTTCTAACACAAGTCATCATCACCACCATCATTGCTGTCACCATCATAATCCCTTTATTTCTTGAGAAACAGATTCTACTGTGCCTGTTCATGACTTTATTGCTCACTCCTGGCCCTTCCATCCTATTTTTTCTGTGAGTTGTTTTTTCCCTATTGAAGAATATGCTTTTTTTTTTTAATAAGGAACTTTAGATAGTAAACTGTCTTATCCTTGAATGTCTGAAAATATTTGTATTTCCCAGAAGAATTCCAGGTTTGCAGTTCCTTTCCCTGAGTGNCTCTACTCTCCCATTGTTGTATCTGCCGAATGTTTTCTTTTGAAGCACAGGATTGTGAAAGTACATTTTTAATGTTACAGAATTGCTGTAATATACTGTTAATATTTGTTTCTTTACCTTTAGGGGTCCTATTGGGCAATAGACACCAATCCGAAGGAAGATGCGCTGCCTACTCGGCCAAAGAAGAGAGCACGATCTGTAGAACGGGTAAAAAGCTCTTTATCACTAGTTTAGTATGATGGGGTTATTATTTTGGAAATTTAGACCTTAAAAATTCATTTCTGTATAATACTGTAATTTCCAGTATTACAGTAAATATAACTGTAATGAAGGTAATATTTAACTTGGGTAACATTTTCTGTTTTTTTCAAAACACGTTAAGACTTATTTGATCCTGACAGCTCTTGAGTGAGGTGGGCAGTTTAGCAATCAGGTAAAAGGATTTTTGTTTGTTTATTTGTTTTGTAATTAGGGCACAGTTATCTAACTGAAGGCTAAATCCAGGGCTCTTAATTTGCTACTCTTCCCTCTCTGCATCATTGAGGACTGGTTTTATGTAGCAAGACCATTTCCTTTCACTACAGATAATCAGTCTGATTATATTGAATTTTCCTGATTATCCTTAAAATGCTTTTTTGTGATTTCAACTATGTAGTAATTATTTTGTACACAAATCTGGAAGGACCTCAAGCTGGGCTTAAATTGGGATTGGATGAGCCATGAGATAGGGCAGCAATGGGATTTAGTCAGGCAGATTTATGGTGCCAGCAGAGGGAATTCAAGTACTCCAGTTACTAAGCTTTGCAAAATTAAAAGTGAACTCTCAGGTCAGAACCCTTTTTGCTTTTTTATAAACCAAAATTTAAAAAGGTTTATATTGATGGTATAGTCTTCTGGTAATAGAGTTTTAAGGCTGAGACATGAGCTCTGTACGTAATGGTTTGAGAGGGAATGACCTTCAGTTATTGCTGTCCAGGTTTTGTTTTTTAAAACATGCGACTTTTTTTTGGTATCTTTTTAAAAATTTGTATTCTATTTTTAAGTTTATTTTTAGTTAGATGATAATACGGACTTTAATTGTGTGAAAATGTGGAGAACACAGTGTTTAGCATCTACTGCCAGAATTTGAAGGAAGGGGAGAAGAGTCCACGTCATTTAACCCAGAGCATTAGCACCGATGACTTTATCTTGAGGCTGAAGAATTGTGGTCTCTACCATTTGCTCTCTCCTTCTGAATTTCCTGGAACTTGAATGTTTTTGGAAATTTGAATTGGTAGTTGGGTTGACAACTGGGCATTCTGTTTGGATATGAAGCCTGGCTTTTATTCTGTTACCTTGTTTCATAGTTCTTAGAGCAATACTTCTTTATTTCTAAGAGCACTCTTTTTTTTTTTTCTGAAGACCATATTGTCAGTTTTATAATGGAAATCTATGAAAATATAGTATTCTGATCACATAATTAAGTTTTATATACTAAGTATATGTTTTTGAATGTGTATTTGAACATGTATTTTCTATATTTATTTTCTGCTGCTTATATTTTTAAGTTTAAAACATTTAAAAGATCCAACAATTTGCCTTTGTAATATAGTTCCATAAAATATCCAGTACCAGAGCCTTTCAGTTAGTATAGTATGCTGCTGCTGCTAAGTCACTTCTGTCGTGTCCGACTCTGTGCGACCCCATAGATGGTAGCCCACCAGGCTCTCCCATCCCTGGGATTCTCCAGGCAAGAACACTGGAGTGGGTTGCCATTTCCTTCTCCAATGCATGAAAGTGAAAAGTGAAAATGAAGTCGCTTAGTCATGTCTGACCCTCAGCGAACCCATGGACTGTAGCCTTCCAGGCTTCTCCGTCCATGGGATTTTCCAGGCAAGAGTACTGGAGTGGGGTGCCATTGCCTTCTCTGTAGTATAGTATACTGATATTTATTTTTGCCTGAGCTATGTGTTGGTTGCTACTGTAGGAGAGGAGCCTAAAGAAAGAGAACAACTGTAAGCAGAGAATGTCCAATCAGAGAGACAGATGTTGTTTAGTACAGAGTACAAGCTCTCACAAATACTCTGAAAGGTAATATTTTTACAAAAAATAATTTTGTGCCCTGATAAACTGATGTGTCTGTACTTTTTTATTTAGAGGGTTTTGGGGGAGCAGGTAGTAGTTTTATTAGGACACAATTTGTATTTAAGTATACTTGTATTTAAGTAGTTATTGGGTTTTATCTAAGGGAGTACCTAAAGATAGTTAAATAGTGAGTATGATTGTTAAACATTTATAACTTTTTGTCAAAAACTAAACATGACCCACGGGTTGAAACCTGAAAGAGTTTTAAAATGTAGATGGTAAATATGTTGACATCCCTGAAAGCTTATTAAACTTCTGAAATGTTCTTTGTCCATGTGTAAACATCAGAGTTCTGTGTGAAATATTAATGTATGTCACACATTTTTGAAGAAAGAAGAGCTTTTAATGTAAGAGAAGCAATTTAAAAAAATGCACTAACCGTATCTTCATGTCTTAAAGGAGAAGTAAAGCCTGATTGTTATCGCCAGCCTAGTATTCTTAACACCATTGTCTTCCTGTTCCCTCCATTTACTTGAATAAACCTCTGTTCTCTTTTGTCCGTTGTGGTATTACTTTTTTCTTTTCTTAATCCTTGATATCAATAAGTGCCTTTCATTTTCCTTTTTCTGTTTTCTTTCATCATCTTACCATGTTTTCTTTCTTTATCATAAAGTAGACATGAATACCTAAAAAGAATTATTAATAAAGTTTAGTGTGGTGAAGATGTATGGGCTCATGACTAGGATTCCTATGTTTTCCTTCTGGCCTTACTACTTACATCTTTTGTGACTTTTGGCAAATTGTTAGAATTTTTGAACTTCAGAATCCTCAACTGTAAAGGTAAAGGATAGAAGTCTTAACAGCTGCCGTGGACTAAGTGTGTTCCCCTAAATTCATATGTTGAAACCCTAATCCCAATGTAATGGTATTTGGAGGTGAGGCCTTTGGTAGGTAATTGGATCAGGACTGTGAAGCCCTCATAAATGGGATCAGTGTCATAATAAGAATAGTCCAGAGAGCTGGCTAGCTCTTTTCTGCCATGTGAGAATACCAATGAGGAAACCTGCAAGAGCTCTCACAAGAACCTCACCATGCTGGTACCATGATCTTGGACTTCCAGCCTCCAGAACTGTGAGAAATAAATTTCTGTTTTGATAAGCCTCCAGTTTATGGTATTTTGTTATAGCAACCTGAACTAAGATAACAGCATAATAAAAATATAATTGAGTTTATGTGGTAGATGTTAAGAATTTTATGTATATTAAGTTATTTTTATAGTAAATCCAAATGATGAAAGTGATAGACACAGATATTAAGTTGTCCAAGGGTACAAAGGACAGTAGTAAGTACCAAGGCCAGAATTACAAACTCAGTCTGCCTTAAGAGTCTGTGCTGTTTACAATTGCACTATACTGGTGCTGTGCTGAAGATCATAGCACTCAATCAGATTTCTTTTCATCTATACATATCTTATTATGAGATAATGGGCTTTATTTATTTTTGGGTCTGAATACTAGTTTTTTTCTTTAATGCTATTTAAAAGTATTTTTAAGTAAGTTGATATACAACATTATATTAGTTTCAGGTATATAACATACTGATTCAATATTTTTATAGATTATACTCCATTTAAATTATAAAATAATGGCTATATTGTCCTGTGCTATACAATGTATCCTTGTTGCTTATTTATTTTATACATGGTAGTTTCTATCTCTTAATCCCATACCTTTACCCTGCCCCTACCTTCTTCATTCATCACACTGGTAACACTAGTTTGTTCTCTATAAGAGTCTGTTTCTCTTTTGTAATTTATTTTTGTTTGTTTTTGAGATTCAGCATATAAGTGATGACATAGAATGTTTGTTTCTGTCTTTGACTTATTTCACTAAGCATAATACCCTCTGAGTTCATCCATATTGCTGCAAATGGCAGAATTTCATTCTTTTTTATGACTAATATTCCTTCTAATATTCCTTCATATACACACACATTTATATATATATCTCATTTCTTTATCCAGTCACCTGTTGAGGGACACTTAAGTTGCTTCATATTTTGGCTGTTGTAAATAATGCTGCTATGAACGTTGGGGTGCATGTGTCTTTTCAAATTAGTGTTTTCATTTTCTTCAGGTATATACCCAGGAGTGGAATTGCTGGATCATATGATAGTTCTTTTTTATTTTTTGAGGAATTTTCATATTGTTTTCTATAGTGCTGTACCAATTTACAATCTCACCAGCAGTATACTAGGGTTCCTTTTTCTCCACATCCTTGCCAGCATTTGTTTGTAGACTTTTTGATGATAGCCATATTTATAGGTATGCAGTGATACTGTGGTTTTGATTTGTGTTATTCTGATGATTGATTACTTGTTAAGCATTGTTTCATGTGCCTGTTGTTCATCTGTTTATCTTTTCTGGAGAAGTGTCAGTTCAGATCTTTTGCACATTCTTTTAATCAGGTTGTTTGTTTTTTTGATGTTGAGTTGTTTGAGCTTATTTATATATTGGGGGTATTAACTCCTTATTGGTCACATCATTTGCAAATGTTTCTCATATTTAGTACGTCTTCTTTTTGTTTTGTTGATAGGCCTTGTTTGTTTACTTTTGCTTTTGTTTTTGCCTTAGGAAACAGACCCAAAATAATAATGCTATGATTTATGTCAATGAATGTTCTACATATAGTCTTTTCTAGGAGATTTATGTTTTTTGGTCTTACATTTAGTCTTTAATCCATTTAGAGTTTTATTTTGTAATAGAGTTTAAGTTTGTATGTGATGTAAGAAATGTTCTAATTTCTTTTTACATGTAGCTGTCCAGTTTTCCGTTTTTCATGTATTGAACTCTTCTATTGTACAACATATTCTTGCCTCCTTTATCATAGATTGATTGGCCATAGGAGTATAGGTTTATTTCTGGGCTCTGTCTGTCCATTGATCTATGTACAACATATTCTTGCCTCCTTTATCATAGATTGATTGGCCATAGGAGTATAGGTTTATTTCTGGGCTCTGTCTGTTCCATTGATCTGTGTATCTGTTTTTGTGCCAGTGCCATGCCATTCTCATGACTTTAGCTTTGTAGTATAGTTTGAAGCTAGGGAGTGTGATTTCCCAGCTTTGTTTTGTTTATTTTTCCCCCTCAAGATTGCTTTGGCAAGTTAGGATCTTTTGTGGTTCTGTATAAATTTTAAGATTAGTTATACTTCTGTGAAAAATGTCATAGGTATTTTGATAAGAATTGCATTAGGGCTGTAGATTGCTTTGGGTAATATGGTTATTTTAACAATGTTAGTTCTTCCAGTCCAAATACATGGGATATCTTTCCCTTTCTTTGTATATATCTTTAGTTTCCTTCATCAGCACTTCATAATTTTCACAGTATATGTATTTCACTTCCTTATTTAAGTATATTCCTATGGGATCGCATAGAGTCGGACACAACTGAAGCGACTTAGAAGCAGCAGCAGGTGTCTTTACTGTTTTTGATGCAATTTTAAATGGCGTTTTCTTGCTTTTTCTTTCTGATAGTTCATTATTGGTGTATAAAAAAGCAACAGATGTCTATATATTAATATTGTATCTTACAGCTTTACTGAATTCATTTCCTAGTTCTGATAGGTTTTGTTTTGTTTTTTTTTTTTTTTTGCTACAGACTTTAGGGTTTCTATATATAGTATGATATTATCTGCAAATAGTGACAGCTTTACTTATTACCTTCCAATTTTTTCCTGTCTGATTGCTGTGGTTAAGACTATTCTTAGCTTATTCCTGATTTTAAAGGAAATGTTTTCAGCTTTTCACTATTGAGTATTGGCTGTTAGTTTGTCATACATGGCCTCTGTTATGCTGATGTATTCTTTCTATACTAACTCTGATGAGAGATTTTATCATAAGTGAATGTTTAGCTTTGTCACATGCTTTGTGTGTCTTTATATTTTGTTGAATTTGGCTTGCCAATATTTTGTTGAGTATTTTTGCATATATATTCACCAGAGATACTGGCTTGTCATTTTCTTTTTTTGTAGTGTCTTTGTCTGGTTTTAGTTAACCAGATCTCATCTTAAGAGAACCCACCACATTTAATCTATATCTATATATGCATACACATATATATATTTCTCATAAATATTATTACAAGTGACAACAAATTACTACGTAATTAAAGCAACATGTTAGAGCAAGCAGTGGTAACTAAAGTGACTCAAAGTAGAAAATGCTCCTGTGGGAAGGCCTATAGGAAGAGAAATAAGACTTAGAAATTTGATGTAGAAGTGTAACTTTTTTGCATAGGACATAGTAAAAGATCGGGGACTAACCTGGTTGGTTCAGTGGTTAAAACCCCACAGTTCCACTTCAAGGGGCACAGGTTTGATCCCTGGTTGGGAAACTAAGATCCTGACTTGTTACACAGAATGGTTTTGTTGTTTGAAGTGAACTCTTACCACTTGCCTTTCTTCTCTCAGGCTGAGTCTGAATGAGGGAGGCTTTAGTTAAAGGTATATATGGGCAGAGGAAGGAATGCAGCCTGCATACTCTCAGAACTCTTAGAACTGAAAAACATTTCAATTGGGCAAACATATACTGAGTGTACATTGTGTGGGAGGTACTGCATGTTGCCTCCATGAGATACATTGAAATAAAATTTCTTGAGAAATGCCACTCATTTTTGTAGGCTAGAAAGTGTTTCATAAGGGATTATTTTGATCATTGGGTAAAATTTACTTTTTTGTTTTTTAACAGTATTATTGGAGATAGTTTATGTACAGCTAATTGAATGTTTAAAATTTACAGTTTGAGGATTTTTGTCATGTGAAGTTATTACTAGTTGACAGTATGAACATTTCTATCACACCCAAAAGTTTCCTCATTTCCTTTTGTAACTTGTGCCTCCCACCACTCTTATCCCAGACAACCCGATCTGGGGAGAATTGACATCTTAACAGTATTATTTCAAGCCATGAAAGTGTGATATCTTTCTATTCATTACATTGTTAATTTCTCTCAGGAATGTTTAGTTTTCAGTGTAGAGGACTTGGATGTTTCCAGTTCAGTTTAATCATGAATGTTTTGGATTTGAATGCTATATGTTTTAAAGTTCAGTTTTTTGCTGCTAGTAATAAAAATGTAATTAATTTTTGTATATTAAACTTGTATCCTGCAATCTTGTTAATTCTAGTATTTTTTAAAAATGCCTTGGGATTTCTATAATTAAGTTATCTGCAAATAGGCAGTTTTCCTGTGTCTTTCCTTCCTCCTCTTCTGTCTCTTCCTAGAACCTTACTGCAGTGATGAGAATCTCTCATTTCAAGTCTTTACTTGAAATGATAAAGTGGACATCCAGCCTTATTTCCATTCTTAGGAGGAAAGTATCCAGTCTTTCACCCCTAAATATGACATAAGCTGTAGGGCTTTTGTAGATGCTGTTTATCAGATTGAGGAAGTTCTCTAGTAAGCCCAGTTTATTGAGTGTTTATCATGAATGGGTGTAAATTTTTTTAACTGCTCTTTTTGTTCCTATTGAAGTGATTATATGACTTCTCTTTTATTCTGTTTGAGTGTTGAATTACATTCATTGCATTTGAAAAGTTGAACCTTGTATTCCTTGGATGAACCCTTACTGAGTCTTGGTACATCATCCCATTAATGTATCGTTGGATTCCTTTTGCTAATATCTAAAGGATTTTTGCATCTGTGTTCATGAGGGATGTGGATACAACAAAAATCAAGTAGTCAGAACATTAAAAGATTATGTTCATGAAAACTCTCAAGACCTCTCAAGTTAATGAATTTAGCACTTTTCTATGTATGGGAAGATGCAAGAGTCTGGGCTCATTGAAATCATTCCTTTGATAGATTATGCACCTTCACTGTCTAGGGTCAGTATCCTGTTTTTCTCCATCCTGAATCCCCTCAGGGTGGCTGCAGTGGCTGATGGCTTGATGGCCTTATCATCTTTTGTTTACTGATTTGACAGGTAATATTTTTCGTCTGTAGTAGTATTGGCTAGGTTTTGATATCAGGGTTATGCTAGCCTCATAAAACTGATAGGGGTATATTCCTTCTATTTTCTGAAAAATTTCTTGATTGGTAAATTGATAAATCTTCCTTGAATATTTGAGAAAATTCATCAGTGAAATCATCTTGACCTGAAGCTGAAGATGTTTTTTATGTGTGTGGAGGCTCAGCTTGTAAAGAATCTGCCTGCAATACGGGAGACCTGGGTTTGATCCCTGGGTTAGGAAGATATCCTGGAGAAGGGAAAAGCTACCCACTGCAGTATTCTTTCCTGGAGAATTCCATGGACTGTATAGTCAGTCCATGGGGTGACAACAAGTTGGACACAACTGAGCAAATTTCCCTTTCAGTTTCACTTTTGATAGTTACTTTGTTATAGGACTGTTCACATTTTCTCTTTTTATTCCAGTTTTGGTAAATTATGTTCTTAAGGAATTTTGTCCCTTGTATCTAAATAGTTATATTTGTTAGTGTAAAGTGGATCATAATATTCTCTTACTTTAATATATATAGAGTCTGTAGTAATAACTCTTCATTCTTGATATTGACAATTAATTTTCTCTTTTTTCTTCATTGGTATAGCTAAAGGTTTGTCAATTTTGTTAGTCTTTTCAAAGAATCAGGTTTTGTCTTAAAAAATTTTTTTTTCTGTTGGTTTTCTGTTTTTATTTCTATTTTTATCTTTATCATTTACTCCTTTTTAATTTCTTTCTCAGTTCAGTTCAGTTCAATCGCTCAGTCCTATCAGACTCTTTGTGACCCCATGGACTGCAGCACACCAAGCTTCCTTGTCCATCACCAATTCCTGGAACTTACTCAAACTCAGGTCGATCGAATCAGTGATGCCATCCGAACACCTCATTCTCTGTTGTCCCCTTATTCTTGTGCCTTCAAGCTCTCCCAGCATCAGGATCTTTTCAAATAAGTCAGCTCTTCGCATCAGGTGGCCAAAGTATTGGAGCTTCAGCTTTAGCATCAGTCCTTCCAATGAAAATTCAGAACTGATTTCCTTTAGGATGGACTGGTTGGATCTCCTTGCAGTCCAAGGGACTCTCAAGAGTCTTCTCCAACACCACAGTTCAAAAGATCGGTTCTTTGGCACTCAGCTTCCTTTATAGTCCAACTCTCACATCCATACATGACTACTGGAAAAACCATAGCTTTGACTAGATGGACCTTTGTTGACAAAGTAATGTCTTGACTTTTTAATATGCTACCTAGGTTGGTCATAGTTTTTCTTCCAAGGAGTGAGCATCTCTTAATTTCATGGCCTACAGACACCATCTGCAGTGATTTTGGAGCCAAAAAAAAAGTCTCACTGTTTCCATTGATTCTCTGACTATTTGCCATGAAGTGATGGGACCAGATGCCATGATCTTAGTTTTCTGAATGTTGAGTTTTTAGCCAGCTTTTTCACTCTACTCTTTGACTTTCATCAAGAGGCTCTTTAGTTCCTGTTCACTATCTGCCATAAGGGTGGTGTTGTCTGCATATCTGAGGTTATTAATATTTCTCCCACAGTCTTGATTCCAGCTTGTTCTTCATCCAGCCTGGCATTTCTCATGAAGTACCCTACATATAAGTTAAATAAGCAGAGTGACAATAACGCAGCCTTGACGTACTCCTTTCTCAATTTGGAACCAGTCTGTTGTTCCATGTACAGTTCTGTTACTTCTTGACCTGCATATAGGAGGCAGATCAGGTGGTCTGGTATTCACATCTCTTTAAGAATTTTCCACAGTTTGTTGTGATCCACACAGTCAAAACCTTCAGCATACATAGAAATAGATGTTTTTCTGGAACTCTCTTGCTTTTTTGATGCTCCACTGATATTGGCAATTTGATCTCTGGTTCCTCTGCCTTTTCTGAATCCAGCTGGAACATCTGGAAGTTCATGGTTCATGTACGTTGAAGCCTGGCTGGAGAATTTTGAGCATTACTTCACTAGCTTGTGAGATGAGTGCAATTGTGTGGTAGTTTGAACATTCTTTGGCATTGACTTTGGGATTGAAATGACTGTGTTTTCCAAATGTGCTGGCATATTGAGTGCAGCACTTTCACAGCATCATCTTTCAGGATTTGAANCCAGGCAAGAGCACTGGAGTGGGTTGCCATTTCCTTCTCCAATGCATGAAAGTGAAAAGTGAAAGTCAAGTTGCTCAGTTGTGTCTGACTCTTCGCGACCCCATGGACTGCAGCCTACCAGGCTCCTCCATCCATGGGATTTTCCAGGCAAGAGTATTGGAGTGGGTTGTGATTTCCTTCTCCATAACATGTCTCTAGAAATCATAAAACAGCAGATCAATACCAAAACACAAAAATCAGAAAAATCCTATTCAAGATATTTAAAGGAATTGAACTACAAAATTAGGAAATTTGACTCAACTGATAAATAGAATGTCTTATCCAACAGTTGTAGAATAGACTTTTTTTTTAATGTATGCATGGAATAATTAGCAGAATTGATCATGTTATACTGACTTGTGCTAGAGCATTAAAGTGATTCTCAGCAAATTTCAGAAACCAACAACATACAGTGAGTATTTTCAAATGCAGTGGAGTTAAAGGTAGAAATAGCAAGAATGTAATGAGAAAATCACCCAAAGTTTGCAAAATAAGCAATATAGTTACACAACCCGTGGATCAAGGAAGAGTCATTACAGAAATTAGAAAATAGTTGGATTGATGAAAAACAGAAATATGAAATATCAAAGCCTGTAGAATACAAAATATTAGCCTCAGTCGCATGTAGTAGAATACAGTAAAGATGGAATATTAACAGTTTAAGCATCTAGAAAAAGAAGAGCAAAATAAATTTGAAGAAGGAGGACATAAAAATAGAGGTCAGTGAAATAGAGAGCACGTGTACTGAAGCCTGAGTCAACAAACAGAAATTCAGTTCTTTATAAAAGGTTAATAAATTAGATAATTTGTTTCTAGCCAAGGTGGAAGAACAGGGTCTAGACTTAATTTGTTACTTCAGACAACTGAAAAAACAGACAGTGTATATGAAACAATGGTTTTCAAGAGATTGGGCCATAAGGACAGTTATCCCCTGAGAAATGGTGAACAAAGTGAGTCCTGTGGTGTACTAGATTCTGCCTGGAGAAAGTTTGCAGGACACACAGGTCTCCCTGAGTTGAGGGGGTAGAGTCAGAACTTGGTGGCTAGAGTTCACAGGGCGGCATGTCAGAGAGGAGAGAGCTGCACAGAGAAGGAATTACAGAGTTAGATAGAGGGTTCCTGTTGAGTCTTCCGGACTGTAGCCTACCAGGCTCCACAGTCCATGGAAATTTTCCAGGCAAGAGTACTGGAGTGGGTTGCCATTTCCTTCTCTAGGGGACCTTCCCGACCCAGGGATTGAACTTGGGTCTTTCGGGTCTCCCACATTGCGGGCAGACGCTTTACTGTCTGAGCCACCAGGGAAGCCCAATCAACTGGGTATTTGAAGGTAATTATTGAGACCAAGGAAAGAACCACCTGAAAGTATTGGTGTCGGCAGTCATTGAGATTCATAGGGCCAGAAATAATTACTGTTCCCACCACAGTGAGTGCTTTGTAATTCAGTCTTTTGCCCTCGTAGTGGAACAAAATTGGCCCTAGTTTAAAATACTGATCTGGTCCTACTTATACACTTTAAAAGAAAAACCCAGAAGGCTCAAACTGTTTTAAAGTAATAACCTTTTTCAAATTAATTTTTTTTCCAAATGCAATTCAAAGCCCATAAATTCACCCTTTTAAAGTTTACGGTCAGTGGTTTTTGGTATATCCATAAGGTTGTACAACCATTAATTATCATCTAGTTCCAGAACATTTTCATTACTCCCAAAAGAAAATTTCATACCCCTTATCATTCATTTCCCATCTCCTCTATCCCCTGGTAACCATTAATATATTTTCTAAAACTGGACCTTTCATATAAGTGGAATTGCAGAATATATGGCCTTTTATGTCCAACTTCTTTCACTAAATACATTTTCATAGTTCATCCACGATATAACATGTAACCATATTTTGTTCCTGTTGTCAGATAATTTAACTGTGTCCCAGAATAAAGCCCAAGAACATTAATAGGAATATAAAAATATAGCACTTAATAATGTAAATTCACAGTAGCCCAGCATTCGATACAAAGTTACCAGGCCATCAAAGAAGCAGTAAAAAACAGTCCATAATGAGATAGTCAGTCAGAACTGACGCAGAAATGAGACACATGATAGCATTAGTAGAAGAGAATGTTAGAACAGTTACTGTGAGCCAAGATATGGAATAACCTAAGTGTCCATCAGCAGATGAATGGATAGAGAAGAGGTGGCACGCAGTTTATAATGGAATAATGCTCAGCCATGAGACAGAAATCCTGCTATGGGTGACAAAATGGGTGGACCTTGAAGGCTTATGCTTAGTGAAATAAGTCGGGTAGAGAAAGACAAATACTATACGGTGATATTACTTATATGTGGAGTCTTGAAAGGCCAAACTCAGAAAAACAGAATAGAATGGTGCTTACTGTGGGCCTAGTGGGTGGGGAGAAATGGGGATATGGTCACAGAGAGGTTTTTTTTGTTATAAGATGATTAAGTTTTAGAAATCTAATATATAGCTTTGTGATTACATGCATGATAATACAGCACTGTTATATACAGAAAAGTTTCTGGGAAATTAGATCTTAAATGTTCTTGCCATTAAAAGGAATGATGATCCTGTGAGGTGATGGAGGTGTTAGCTCATGTTGTGATGGTAGTGATTTTGTAATATATATCAAACTACACCTTAAACTTACACAATGTCATATGTCAGTTATATCTCAATAAAGGCCGAGGCTAGGAGTTAGGGGGAACTATTATTATAAGTATATTTTATGGAAGTTCAGGTTGAATATGTGTATAGACACATGGAAGACATTTTAAAAACCCAAATCAAAATCTTTAGGGATAAAATTTATGTTTAGGGATAAAAATTATGTTTGAGTTGAAAAATAAGCTAGATGGGAGAGTATTAACTGAAGTTATGACCCGGAGTCAATCTGTTTAAGAGATAACTGTGTAAAGCAAAAATTCCAAAAACAGATTGTGGATTTGTAACACATAAAAGTAAAATATATGACAGTCACAGTGTTCAGGCCAGGAGAGGAGAGGGGAAATTAGTTATGAAAAGAGAACAAGTTTAAAATTTCGGAAGTCAGAAGTAAAGCTGTCACTCACAGACGACATGATTGTTCATACAGAAAACTCAAAAGAATGTATAGATAAACTCTTAGAATTAAAAAATGAATTTACAAAGGTGTCAATATTAGATCTGTATTGGATTTTGGAAGTCATTCATATTTCTTTGTATTAGCCATAGACAGAAAACAAAATTTAGAAGATAATGCTTACATTAGCACTCAAAAACATCAACTATAGAGATACGTTGTTTTATTGTGCTTTGCTGTATTACCTTACCCAGACACTGCACNTGTATTGGATTTTGGAAGTCATTCATATTTCTTTGTATTAGCCATAGACAGAAAACAAAATTTAGAAGATAATGCTTACAATAGCACTCAAAAACATCAACTATAGAGATACGTTGTTTTATTGTGCTTTGCTGTATTACCCTACCCAGACACTGCACTTTTTACAAATTGAAGTTTTCTGGCAACACTGTGTTGTCAGCTGATGGTTAGTTTTTTGTTTTTTTTTTAAGCTAATAAAGTACTTTTTTAAGGTATGTACATTGTTCCTTTAGACATAATGCTGTTAACACACTTCATAGAATTAGTACAGTGTAAACATGACTTTTTTATGCACTAGGAAGCCAAAAAAATTGTGTGACTCACTTTATTTTGATACTTTGTTTATTGCAGTGGTCTGAAACCAAGCCCACAATATCTCAGATTGCTAGGATTGAATGCAAGATTAATTCTACACAAAAAAACTATAAAGAATTCCTAAGAGAATAAAGGGTATGAATTAGTAGATATGTAGTTTTCGTAAAGAAGATTATTGTAAAGTCAGTAGATTTAATATCCCAGTCAAAATTCCACAATGCTTTTTTTAGGAAAAGGAAGTTAGTAGAAAATGAACAGCTAATTTCGAAATATAAATGAGACTCCAGATGGGAAACAGTAATTGAAGAAAATACTGAAGATAAAGGTAAAAGTTAGAGGATTTATACTTGCAGATATCAAGACTAAAGCTATAATAATTGAAAGTGTAATATTGGCATAAGCACAGACAGACAGACTTGTGGAACAAAGTTCAGTGATGTCTTTCAACAAATGATGCTGAATCAGTAGTAAAGTGAGATTTTTTTGTTCACAAAAATCAATTTCAGATGGATCAGAGACCTTAATATAAAGTTCTCAATTGTGTGGAAAAAAACCCCAAATTTTAAAAAATGGAATGAAGGAAGATTAAGAGCTGATACTAATGCAGTATGAAACAAAATTTATGTAATCCTTTAGCTAAGTTTGCTGCAAAAGGATAGAAAAGGATATATACATTGTACGAAACTCACCATTAATGTTAGCTATCTGTATAAAGGTTACCTGTAACAGGAGATAATGTGGATAAATAATGACTGGCTGGTGAATGATGATTGGGGGAGTTTATGAGCAGATCTTTTGGTGGGCCAGTATGCTCTATGTCAGTGGTTCTGTGATCTTTGGACACATGACTAACCAGTACTCTTTGTGGGATTCCATGATAATACTAAAATATTATTTGCCTTTTTCTTTGTTTTTGTGTTTTCATGGATGTAGCAGAAGCAATACAGGTAAACATTAGCGCAAGTCAAGGCAGTACTGACTGCTAGTACTCACTGTATTCTTCACAGCCACACACCCTTCAGATTGTTGGGGGGGGGACATAATGTTTTACCTCAGAATATCCTTGATGATGCAGGAAAAATAATTTTATTGAATTGTGACCTTTGAGTACGTATCTTCTTAAGAGTGTGCAGTGAAATGAGAAGTATTCGTAAAACACAGCGTGGTGGCCTCAGGGAAGAGCATTTGTGTGGAACTAGCTGCTCTCTTCATGGAGGTGTGATTTTATTTGAAAGACCAACTGGCACTATTATTCAGATTCGAGTACTTGGCAGATATTTTGAAAATGAATAAGCCTCTCACTTCAAGGAAAAGAATTAACAGTATCTCTTGCCAATGGTGGAAAACTTACATCCACTGCAGTAAGTCTGATAGCTTCAACAGTCTTTTCCAGTGAGATTATTGGTGATGTTAAGAAGTGTGATGTTTTGATTTTGTGTAATGAAATACGTCAGTATTTGAAAGATCTGCAAAGCTTCGTGAACAGTATTTTTCAAATGATCAAAATGATCATTTTTCAAATGATCAAAAATGTATAGTGTTATAAAATCATAAATGATGCATTCAGAATACAAAGTGGAAAGTGGATTATAATGCAGAAGAGTTTGATAATTTATTCATGTGGTTTCAGATTCTCTATTGCAACTAATCTTTTAAAAATTGCCACTTGTCATATTTTTGTGTCATATCAAAAAAGACTACAGTTATCTGGAAAAGCTATTAAAATATTCTTCCCTTTTCCATACGCGTGTGTGTGTGTGTGATGCAGGGTTTTCTTGCTGTCCTTCCACCTGAACAACATATTGCAACAAATGGAACGTAGAGGCAGATATGAGAATCTAGCTGTTCTCTCTTTAAGCCAGGGTTTGAGATTTACAAAAATAAGAAAAAGTGCCACCCTTCTAATTTTACTTATTTATTGAGAGAAAATCTTTTTATATTATATAGTTGAGTTTGTGATTGTTATTTTTAGATTCATAAATACTTAAAATTGTTAATTTCTGATATGCCAGTTATTGATAAATATATAAAAAAAGTCTTGACTGCTTAATTTTTAAGACTGTAAATGGCTTCTAAGATCAGAGTTTGAGAACTGCTGTTTATTACATGAGTATGAGTCTATGAATATGCCCATTTTGTAATTAACAAACTGTAATTTGTACATTTACTCTATGTTACATTTTAGTAACAGTGTTATCATCCTTAGTTGTGAGGATTTGCCTAAGACGATGGGGAGTATTTCTGGCTTGAGTAATAGGTAACAGCATGGACAGGAGAGAATGAGCAGCCAACAGAATGACTATAGATAGGATGGTTGTAATTTGTTGATATTTTATTGTTTAAGAGCCTGTAAAGGTTGATTTTTTTTTTTAATGAAATTTATACTGGAAATACCAGAAAAATCTTTGCTATAGTTTTATTTCCTCTCGTTTTCCCTTATTCACTTTCATTAGTTCGTAGACACATAACTATTCCTAGCTGATGTGAAGGTGAGACAGTTTGGTTTTACCTGAAGATTAGAGGCATATATGTCTCACTTCCCTGGTAGCTCAGCTGGTGAGAAATCCACCTGCAATGCAGCAGACCCCAGTTCAATCTCTGGGTCGGGAAGATCCCCTGGAGAAGGGATAGGCTACCCACTTAAGTTTTCTTGGGCTTCCCTGGTGGCTCATAAGGTAAAGAATCCACCTGCAATTTGGGACACCTGGGTTCAATCCCTGGGTTGGAAAGATCCCGTGGAGAAGGAAACAGCTACCCATTCCAGTATTCTTTCTTTTTTTTTTTTTTATTCTTGCCTGAAGAATTCCAGGGACAGAGGAACCTGGCAGGCTACAATCCATGGGGTCACAAAGAGTCGGACGTGACTGAACGACCTTCACTTTCAGCTTTTGACAGATGAGCATTTGGGCTTGACCCCATTTTTAGTACAGACTGAAGAGTGGTGATAGATCACTTGGTCGTTAAATTCAGCAAGTATTGTTATTTGTATACTGAGTAGAAAGTGTCACACTGCTTATGATTATTTGGGGGGGATCTCAAGTTGCTAACGGTCTACTCATGGAGAACCGTTTGGGGCCTTCCCTGGTGGTCCACTGGCTAAGACTCTGAACTCCCAGTACCAGGGGCTCAGATTTGGTCTGTGATCAGGGAACTAGGTACCACATGCCATGTTAAAGATTGAAGATCCTACACACTGCAGCTAAGACCCTGCGCAGCCAAATAAATATATATATATATATTTTTTCATTTAACAAGAATTAACTAGACCATAAAATCAAATGAGGGCTTCCTAGGTGGCACTGGAGTTACTGCCTGCCAGTGCAGGAGTAATTGTTCCCATGAAAGCAGGAGCATAGAAAAGGAAAGTGGTAGCAGATGAATAGAACTTTAAAGGATAGTTGGGCTAATTTCCTCTTTTAAAAATATCTTTTTGTTCTTGTTTCTAGTTTAAAATGATAATGCATATTATATACAGACTTAAGCATTGTAAAAATATATACCATCAGTGATGAGTCTTAAGGGGTACCCAGCTGCCTGCCAGTTAACCATCGGTAACAGTTTGATACATAGTTCTTTCATGTCTAATGTACATGTTAGCAGATTATTTTAAAATCAGATCACATATTTATTGATTGTGCAGATACGTTGGATGGTTAAGTTTCTGGTTTTCAATATTATAAACACCATGATGCCCAAATTCTGGTTTTTGTATTCTTTTTTTGATGCCTGAGATTTTGAAAGAATTAAAGAGCAATTTTGCTTAAAGCTTGAGTAAAAATAAGTTTATGCATTATAGAAATATTTAACAGTAAAAATCTAAAATCCCCTTACTAAATGTTGATGAACTAATTATACCATTTAGAAAGTTGAATTTATGTACCTCTAGATGGGATATATCCTTCAGTTTGAAAGTATTTTGTGGTGAACATGGAATTAGTGAGTATAGAGCACAGATCTGGGGGTAGGTAAACACCAAAGGAAAGACCAGTAATGTTTTTCCTTCCTTCTGTAGTCCCGGTTAGTTGTATTTTTGTAGAGTTGTTTAAAATGTAATTTTTATAGTGGGAATTATTCATTCAAATGTTGCTGTTCTTTTCATTGTAGGTAACATTGTACAACACTGATCAGGATGGTAGTGATAGCCCACGCAGTAGCCTTAACAACAGTCTCTCAGATCAGAGTTTGGCATCCGTTAATTTGAACAGTGTTGGAAGTGTGCATAGTTATACACCGGTAAGTCTTGGTGAAGTTAACTCCTTTGTTGAGTACGCAATTTAGTGCTTAAAATGGAACAAAATGTAATTGATAATGCAAATAAAAAGTGAATATGTATACTTCTCATTGGTCAGTTAATGATCATTAACTTAAATAAGTAAAACAGACTTTTATTATACTTTAGCAAGTTAGATACAAACATATTGTTGTACTATGTTATATATTTTGGTCTATTTAATCTGTTCCATGTCCAAGTGAAAAACAATTGGACTAGGAAAAGAATTTTCACTTTACTTTTCTAAAGCTGTGTTTGATGGTATTTTGTAGCCCTTGGTTAAAAGAGCTTAGAGCATATGTATATCACCTTGTTTCCCAGAAGCGGATCTGAGAACAGCATTCTACAAACCCCAAAAGTTAGGATGACCTGGTGCCCAGTTGCTTACCAGTCTTGTATTTTTAGATTGGGTCTAGAAAGCTCAGGTGTGCTGTAAAGGGACCTGTGTGAGTCTTGCTCCTGTGCTGACCTTGTTATCTGATACTTCTTTTCAAGTCATCTTGCAGCTATCTTCCCCAGTAGACAGAAGGGAACCCAGGAGAATCACACACCAGCACTGTTCATGGTACAAATTTGATCTCATCAAATCACTCTTTGTTCCAAGATGAGTAAATAGATAATACCCTACACAGGGAAAAGGTAAAAAAAAGGGACAGAGGGGACCCGAATTTTAAATATAACAAGAGGGAAACAAAAACTTTTACAATTCACATTGAATGTAGGAAAAAAGACTGAAAACCATTAACAGTGCTCTGGGGGAAAAAATATTTTTCAAGAATGCAGAAAAAAACAGATAAAAGAATAACAATTATGTAAAAGAATACAATAGGTATGGAGAACTGCAAATTATAGGTGTCCCCAAATAGTTGATACAGAACAGTTTTCAAAGAATAAAAGGGTTAATGAGCTCTAAGAAAAGTAAATGGAAAAAACTATCTAGACACATCGTGACAAATTTTTAAATTTCAGAAGTAATCATAGATACTCTAGCAAAAGAAATAAGGTGCANCAGTTTTCAAAGAATAAAAGGGTTAATGAGCTCTAAGAAAAGTAAATGGAAAAAACTATCTAGACACATCGTGACAAATTTTTAAATTTCAGAAGTAATCATAGATACTCTAGCAAAAGAAATAAGGTGCATCCAGGGAAACACAAATCATACTTTTCTTCCATAATACTAAATGCCAGAAGATAATGGAACACTTCTATACAGAGTGTTAAGGAAGTAGATTTGGAATTATAAATATTATGCCCACCAAATTTTCATTCAGTTGTGAAGTCAAAAAAAGACATTAATTCTTTAATACAGAGTTTGGAAAGCATCCTACCCTTGTTTTCCTGCACCCTTCCTGAAAAAAAATTACATATTTAGCTGATTGGGTGGTGAATTAAATCACTCAGTAATGATGAAGTCATGATAGAAAAGGACTATTGATTGGGAGCATTGAAGCAAACTCAGCAAAGATTTAGTAATTTTAAGTTGTTTTAAAATAATTAGAGTAGAAAATTGTGAAATGAAATCAAAGAACACAGAATTCGGTATTACAGAATATAAGAAGAAAAAAAAGCCTTTATAGAAACAGGTGACAGAAGTGGGAACAGACCTGTCTGTCATTCCAGTACATTAAGAGGGTTAAACTCCCCTGTTAAAAACTAGACATTATAGACTACTTTTTTTTCTCCTTCATTTAATAAGATAATTAGTCATCAAGAGCTCCTAAAGCAACAGTACAGTGTGAGCATGTGGTTGGTCTTATCACGTATCCATAGACTGAGCCTTTAAGGACACACTAAGGCTAATGCACTGTGACAGTTTTGTTACTTATGCATACTGTATAAGCCAGATCACTATGGTGTCAGCTCCCTGGGTCCCACAGGATGACACTAAACCAAAGGAACCAGAGGAGAAACTACACAAGTGATGGGTGCCTGTTGTGGAGGAGTAAATTCCATTCTGTACCTAAATTGTTACACAACTTGCAGCTGTACCTTAGAAAGTCCCCCCTCCCCCACCGCCCCAACTGGGAACAAGGAGGCAGATGAGAAACCATCTCTTGGCAGATGCCTGCAAGTTGGAAAGATGGACTGTTCTCCTTCAAGTAAGAAAATGGATGAAAAATACCAGATAATAATTTGCTGCTTGTAAGGCCACTCATCATACCTTGTTTTGGGGATTTTCAAAGGCCTAGGTCATTCTGCCATTGTGACTTGCTTACATAGCCTGTATGGAGACATTTAACGTCACCAGAGTGCCAGTTGGTGAAGCCATTGCCCTACACAAAATTCATATTTTTTCAGGTTATTGTAGACTCCTTGTGAGTATTGTTTTGAAAGGCTCCTAAACTTATGGTCACTGAAAGTGAAAGTTACTCACTTGTATCTGACTCTTTGCAACCTCGTGGACAGTATATAGCCCACCAGGCTCCTGTGTCCGTGGGATTCTCCAGGCAAGAACACTGGAGTGGGTTGCCATTCCATTCTCCAGGGGATCGTCCTGANTCCTTGTGAGTATTGTTTTGAAAGGCTCCTAAACTTATGGTCACTGAAAGTGAAAGTTACTCACTTGTATCTGACTCTTTGCAACCTCGTGGACAGTATATAGCCCACCAGGCTCCTGTGTCCGTGGGATTCTCCAGGCAAGAACACTGGAGTGGGTTGCCATTCCATTCTCCAGGGGATCGTCCTGACCAGGGATCAAACCCAGGTCTCCTGCATTGCAGGCAGATTCTTTACCATCTGAGCCACCAGGGAAGCCCACTTATAGTCACTGCTCATGTCTTATTTAATTTTGCAAAACACTAAAACATATGGTAGTTTGTCACTGCTTGATATAATCTTTAAGAGAGATTGCTAATCATGTTTCATTGATTTTATTTCTAGTTGTGCTGTTTTCAGAGATAATTCTTACTTTAGTGTTCATGATACCCTTTTTCCCTTTCAGAGCTCAAGGCCCTGTTCTGGTTTTCTCAGCATCTCCTTTTTCTTTTATCCTTCACTTCTCATTTCCCCTAAGTTTCATTTTAAAAAGAAAAATTTACCTACAAATGAAGAGTTAGATGAATTGAAGTTCCTTGTTTCTTTGGGCAGTGTCTTACAACCTGACTCAGCAATACTCATAGCATATAAGTACTTAAAGGTTAATTGACTAAATGAGAAATATTAGTTTCAGAGTATAGTGTATTTGAGATGAGATTGCTTCTGTGGAAATAGATGAAAATTTCACAGAAACTGGAAGGGTTCCATGCTTGACTTAACACTTATTATGACCTTGGGAAGCTCCTTTAACTCCTTTGAATACTTAACTCCTACTGTGAAATGTGGAGATTGGTTTAGATTCTTTAAGAAACAAGTGATTCTTGTGATTCTTTAAGAGACAAGTTAATGATTTATGGTGTGCCCTTTATGTGTATGCAACTTTAATAGATGATAGGAAAGCCAAAGACAGGTAAGTTAATTCCTTTGGATTCTATTTTCAATTCTAGTATTTTTAGTTACATATTGTATGTAACAAACAAATTCTGATATAAAGCTGCTAAATTAGTAGGTTTTTTCTTTTACTGTTAGGTGACAAATCATCCGGAACCAGTTTCTCAGTCATTAACGCCTCAACAGCAGCCACAGTACAACCTTCCAGAACGAGACAAACAGTTACTTTTCTCAGAATATAATTTTGAAGATCTCAGTGCCTCATTTCGGAGCCTTTATAAGTCAGTTTTTGAGCAGTCACTTAGTCAACAAGGTGAGTTTTAATACCTTTTTGTTAATATTTTATTGAAAATTTTTAAAGAATTACTTTCAGATTACACTGTTATGTTTCCTTAATCTTAGAATATTACCATCATGATAAGGATTGAATGCCTTTACTATCGTGTGTATATATAAGAAATCTATCTCGTCATGCGTGCCTACCTCATTTGATTACTACTGTTACCCTGGAGCACTGTGTTAAAGAATTCTGACACTGCATTTATGGCATATGGGAAGGCCTGTCATGATTAGTTAGTGATGTCTAGAATGTGAAGTGTTTTGCGTAGATGTGCCTTGCTTTTCTGTCCTGACTGCTGTTATCAAAGAGATAGCTATTAAGAGTATGGTAGCACCAAATCTGTGATTTCATGTATGACACAAAACATGTGGGTGTTTCATGTAAACATCGTAGTTGGTGGTCATTATTTTGTACAACATACTTAAATCAGATTTAATGCTAAAAGAGATACTGGTTGAGATGCAGTATTATATTTCAACCAAATACTAGGTTGTTGCATTTTTGTTGGGGTTTCTCAGGTGCATTTATGTATTATTGTCCTGTCAGCTGCTGGTTTAATTTTAACCAGAGTCATATGATAGAATCAAGATGTCTCATTGTTATTCGCCCATAGAACACTAGTCAGAAATTGTCGGGAATTCAAACATCGAAGCATTGCTTTGTTTGGCAGGTTAACTATATTCCAGGTCAGAGAGTATACCTGTTCACAACAGTAGACAAAATAAACAAAAATTCCTTCCTTTACATTTTAATACATATCACTGACAAATATTATGAAAGTTAATGTTATATGTAAATATTACATGTATTGATGAGTATCAGTAGTTTGTATAGGAAGTTAGCTTTCGTAGTTAGAGTCATGTGTTTTCTCAAATTTTATATTAAAATTTTTTTCTATATAAGTACCAAAATAAAAAACCCCATGTAAGACTTTGCTAAGCAGATCCAGCTTTGCTGATATCAGTACAAAAATACTGGCTTTGAAATATCGGTGGTAACAGTTTCTCATGTTTGAGCCCAAGATAACTAGAATCCTTAAGACTAAGCAAAACAAACAACCAGCCATCTCTACTGCTCTGTTTCATTACTTTTATGGAACATTCTTGAGACAGATACAGTTTAGTGGCTTATAATCCTAACAACAACCCTTATGAAGCACATACTGTTGTCATTCCTATTTATAATTGAGGTGATTGTGACTTGGCAAGGTTAATAACTTTCCAGAGTTACCAAGTGTTTAAATTATAGTGCAGAGATTTTAATTCTTCTTTTCTGGCATTAAAAAATACATAATCTTAACCCTTAAACCGCCATATTGGACTTAAAGTTTTTGGAGTAGTCAGAGAAAGAGATTAGAAATCAACGGGCTTTATTTCTACTCTCATCTTTTGCCGATGGTCTACAGACCTGTAGAGAACCATCTTGAATGTGACTCAGTACCTCTTCCTCTTTTCCCTTAACATTTAGTCATCTTTCAAGGGGCTTCCTTGGTGGTGCAGTCAGTAAAGAATCCACCTGCAGTGTAGGAGATCTGGATCCCTGGGTCAGGAAGATCCCTGGAGGAGGACATGGCAACCCACTCCAATATTCTTGCCTGGAGAGTCCCCAGGGACAGAGGAGCCTAGAGTGCTGCAGTCCATGGGGTTGTAAAGATCGGACGTGACTGAGTGACTAAGGACAGCACAGCACATCTTTCAAGACAACCCAGATATTACCTTTTCAAGGAGGGCTTCTTTGTATTTCAGTGCATTACTAGGTAGAACAGGGAAGAAGAAGAGATTCTATATTCCTTCTGATTACTTTTGCTTTAGTGCTTACAATGTTGGACATAATCCCGCAAGTGTTTGTCTCTTCCCCTTGACCATGAGCTATTAAGGACAGAGAATGATGTTTCTTCTCGGTAACCCCAGAACCCAGGGTATGGTGGATATTACATCAGCACTTGTTAAACTGAACCAGAATTGCTTCCTGACAGCATATACGTTTGCTCTGTAAATAATTTTGCAAATGTTTGTTATGAAATACAACTGAAATCTGACCATCAGATCTTGCTTTCTCTGTTCTCAGGTTTGATGAACATCCCTTCCGAATCTTCCCAGCAGTCCCACACTTCTTGTTCCTATCAGCACTCCCCCAGCAGTACAGTGAGCTCTCACCCACACAGCAACCAGAGCAGCCTGACCAACAGTCACGGCAGTGGCCTCAACCCCACGGGCAGTAATTCGGTTGCACAGGTCTCACTGTCACATCCCCAGATGCACACACAGCCGTCTCCACATCCGTCCCATCGACCGCATGGTTTACCGCAGCATCCACAGCGTCCCCAGCACCCAGCACCACACCCACAGCAACACAACCAGCTCCAATCCCCTCACCCCCAGCACCCCTCTCCACACCAACACATACAGCACCATCCGAACCACCAGCATCAGACGCATCAGACGTTGACACATCAGGCGCCTCCACCCCCACAACAGGTATCCTGTAATTCTGGTAAGTTTTTGTCTTCTGACTTGTGTTTGGCTGTGAATTCCAATCTCTTATCTGGGGCTTATATATATTTTCTGTCCGTACTCTTCTCATCTGTCTTCTTTTATGTTTCCTTGCTGTAGTCCTATAATTGTAAATCGTTTAATCCATAGATTAACATGGATTATTGTCTTGATTACAGTTTATTAATATAACATAAGCAAACTCAGCAACCGTTGCAGGTTTTGGTTTTTAACTCTTTATCTTTCTGGAAAATGAGCATTTTAAAGAAAAATGTAATGCACCATCTGCAATCTATTGTGATTCAGTGTGGTATAGAAGAAAGAGTATAGATTTGTATCTGAAAGACGTGCATTTCAATCCTCATTATGACTCTTAGATCTTAGGTGCAGTAACTCTTTTAGTCTTGTTATTTTTTTAATCTATAAAAATCAAGCAACACTGGTATACAGTGCTGTTAGGATCGTATTGGGAACACAAATATAAAACGCCTAGGCTGGCATGTGTGCTTAGTCACTCAGTCGTGTCCGACTCTGCAGTGCTATGGACCATAGCCTGCCAGGTTCCTCTGTCTGTGGAATTCTCCAGGCAAGAATACTGGAGTGAGTAGCCATTCCCTTCTCCAGGGGATGTTCCCAACCCAGGGATCAAATCCTGGTCTCTTGGATTCCAGGCAGATTCTTTACTGCCTGAGCCACCAGAGAGGTCTAGTACTTTGTGTTTATGTATTTGGTGAATGTTCCTACTTTTTCTTTCTTTGCATATTCCTGCCAAGTGTTTCATTTAGAATGATAGATTCATACCCTGAATTTTTTTTTTAAGTCTGCTGCTCATAAGATAGGTCTTGATGGTTTCTGGTGAGATGCTTAACTGACATTGCTCACAGACCAGGCAGTCTCTGCATTGCAGAACTCCAAAGGGTGCCATGGACTTCTGCAAGGTGAATGGGGCCTCTTGGAATTTTGCAGAATACAACTGGGTTCAATTCTTAGATACATCACAGTGGCCTTGTTAAGTTATGTCACCTCTAGGTTCAGTTTCATTTATTTGTAAATAATACCTTTCCTTCCTGTCTCACAGAACAGATTGCCCCAACACAAGATATAGTGAGTTTGAATCCATTTGTAAAACTGGATTGGGATCATCCAATACCAGGGATAAGGCTAGCTCAAACTTTCGCTATCCAAGATTTATAATATTGTCAGTATTATTTTTATAGGTGTTTCAAGTGATTGGTATGCAACACTTGATATGCTCAAAGAAAGCTGTCGAATTGCCAGCAGTGTTAATTGGTCAGATGTAGACCTCTCACAGTTCCAAGGTGAGTATTGGTTCCTTCTTCCTTATAACCAAATACACATGATCATGTGTTTTTGAGTACACTGTAAGTTTCTTTGAAATAAGTGTCTCCTTATATAGTGTTTCTTTTACAGTTGGCAATATGCTTTAAACCAACACTTTGTAAAATTCTTAATTAAGTCTTCTGGCCAGTTGATGTAGTGGATGGTCACAGACAAGAGATCTGAGGGAAATAAGAATCAGTCTTTGAATAATTTAGAAAATGTCATAAGCAAAAGATTACCAGTGAAAGTTTTGAGGGCTGGAAAAAAGTTGCTGGTTTTTTTGCAATGTTTGCAGGACCATGCTAACAGTATTTTTAATGTTTTCCTCATAGGTTTGATGGAGAGTATGAGACAGGCAGATCTCAAGAACTGGTCTTTAGATCAGGTTCAATTTGCCGATCTCTGTTCTTCTCTTAATCAGTTCTTTACACAAACTGGCCTTATCCACTCACAGAGTAATGTTCAGCAGAATGTCTGTCATGGTGCCATGCATCCAACAAAACCTTCCCAACACATTGGAACAGGTATGGCTTTAATTTTCTTCTTGATTTTCTCTTTTTCTCATTCAGTAACTGTTTAGGGCAACTTGATATGTTGTTAATGATAGAAGTGATCCATTTATATCTTTTTATTTCTAAGAAATAAATGAAATCAAGTAATTTATTTAAGTTATATCTTAGACAAAGTAAGATAAAAGAAACTATGTTTTAATGTCGTGATTTACTTGATTATTTTATTGTTTGTGGTCTTTAACCTTTCAAGTTACCAATCAAGAAAATGTCTTAAAGATATGTACATTTTAATTGTAATAAGAACATAGTTTTAAGGTGTTATCAATTTAAATTTGTATAGACTTGCAATGAAAACACATCTTATATATCTTCTAAGAATGTTAAAATTAAAGTTAATTTATTTAGAGTGTATACATAATGGAAGTCTCATTTAAGTTTTACTCTGAACTCAAAATTTGTGCTCTGCATTTTTCATCTCACTTTCTTCTTTTATTCTTTCCCCTTATAGCCATCTCATTTATTCTGAGATTGCAGTGCCTACAATTTTCTCAAATTTATATTCTGTGTTTAATATCCAGGTTCTTCATTTTAATTTCTTGATGTCTTTTATCTCCAAGTTGACTTCTTTCCCGTTTGTTGTCTTGTTTTAAAACTTGATGCTGAAAAGCCCTCTCTTTCTATCCTGAGTTGCTTCTTTCAGTTGTTGTCCTAGCTTATTTCACATACTTGATCTTTCCATATTCTCTAGAACCCTAGTCCTTTTTGTGAATCTTCATTTCTGTGTCTTTTTTTTTTCCAGTTTATTTTTTTAATGGAAGGGAATTGCTGTACAGAATTTTGTTGTTTTCTGTCAAACCTCAACATGAACTAGCCATAGGCATACATATATCCTCTCCCTCTTGAACCTCCCTCCCATCTCCCTCCCTATCCCACTCCTCTAGGTTGATACAGAGCCCCTGTTTGAGTTTCTTAAGACATAAGCAAATTCCCATTGGCTATCTATTTTACATATGATAATGTAAGTTTACACGTTACTCTCTCCATACATCTCACCCTCTACTTCCCTCTCCCCATGTACAAAAATCTGTTGTCTATGTCTCTTTCTCCATTGTTGCCCTGTACCGTTTTTCTAGACTCCATATATGTGTATTAGTTTATGATACTTATCTTTCTCTTTCTGACTTATTTCACTCTGTATAATAGTTCCAGGTTCATCTACCTCATTAGAACTGACTCAGATGTGTTCCTTTTTATGGCTGAGTAATGTTATTATGCATATGTACCACAACTCCTTTATCCATTCATCTGTCAGTGGGCATCTAGGCTGCTTCCATGTGCCAGCTATTGTTAATAGTGCTGCAGTGAGCACTGGGGTACATGTGTCTCTTTCAGTTTCGGCTTCCTCCGGGTGTGTGCCCGTGAGTGTGATTGCTGGTCATATGGTGGTTTTCTGTATTTATACACATCACATTTATCTGTTCATCTGCTAATAAACACTAGGGTTGCTTCCATGTTTTAGCTATTATAAATAATGTTGTGTGAACATGAAAGTACAAATATTTTCTAGGCCCTGCTTTCAGTTATTTTGGGTATATACTCAGAAGTGGAATTGCTGGATCCTGTGCTAATTCTTATACATTCCCACTAACAGTCAATAAGGGCCAACATTTGTTATTTTCTCTTTTTTTTAATAGTAGTTATTTCAGTGGATGTTTGGTAGAGTCATGGTTTTGATTTGTATGATTAATGATGTTGAGCATCTTTTCATCTTATTGGCCATTTTTTTTATCTTCTTTGGGAAATGTTCTTTGCCCATTTTTTGATCAGTTTTGTTTTTTTGTTGCTGAGTTTTAGGCATTCTCTGTATTTGTGGATATTGACTCCTTATGAATTATAAGATTTATATATATCTTCTCCCATTCTTTTGTTTTCTTTTTTGCTGTCTTAGTGGGTTTTTTTTTCTTTTGTTCTGAATACCTTCAGTATAATATCCAAGGAATCATTGTCAAATTCAATGTCATGAAGCTCTATTAAAAGAATTTTAAAATTTTAGGTCTTACATATAAGTCTAACCATTTTGAATGAATTTTTGTATATGGTGTTACATAACAGTCCAATTTCATTCTTCTGTGTTTGTGTATCCAGTTTTCCTGTTACCATTTGTTAAAAAGACTGTCTTTTGCCCCATTGAATGGTCTTAACACCTTGTCAGAAATCATTTAACTATATATATATGTGTTGCTGGATTTTTTATTCTGTTCCCTTGGTCTTTATGCCAGTACATTGTCCAACTATGGTATCTTTGTAGTAAGTTTTGAAATAAGAAGTGTAATGGAACTCTGCTTAATGTCATGTGGCAGCCTGGATGGGAGGGGAATTCAGGGGAGAATGGATACATGTATGTGCATGGCTGAGTCCCTTCACTGTTCATCTGAAACTATCACAACGTTGTTAATCAGCTGCACCGTAATACAAAATAAAGAGCTCAGAAACAACAAAAAAAGAGATGTGAGTCCACCAGCTTTCTTCTTTTTCTGGATAGTTTTGACTGTTTAGGGTCTCTTGAGATTCCATATGAATTTTAGAATGGGATTTTCTATTTCTACAGAGGTCATTGAGAGTTCTTATATGGATTACATTGAATCTGGATTGCTTTGACATATTGAGTCTTGAAGTCCATGAACATGACGTGTATGTCTATGTCATCTTTAATTTTTTTTATCAGTGTGTTGTGGTTTTCATTGTACAAGTTTTTAATCTTTGTAAGTAAGTTAATTTATTCCTAAGTCTTTTATTCTTTTTGATGTCACTGAAAATGGGATTTTTTGTTATTTCCTTTTCAGATTGTTCATATATAGGAATGTGATTAAATTTTTCATGTTGACTTTGTATCCTGCTACTTTGCTGAATTCATTTTTTATAACAGTTTTTTTGTGTAATCTTTAGGGATTTTTACACGTGAAATTATATCTGTGAACAGAGGTAAATTTACTTCTTCCTCTTCCGTTTGGGTGCCCTTTGTCTCTCTTTCTTGCCTAGTTACTCTGGCTAGGATGTCCAGGACTGTGCTGAATAGAAGTGGTGAAAGTGGGCATCTTGCTTTGGTCTTAATAGTAGCGGGAAACCTTTCAGTCTTCTACTGTTGAATATGATGTTTGTTGTGGGATTTTCATACATGGTTTTTATAATGTTGAAGTGACTTCTTTCTATTCCTAATTTGTTGAGTGTTTTTATCATTAAAGGGCTTCCCTGGTGACTCAGATAGTAAGTAAAGAATCTCCCTGCAATGCAGGAGATGTGGGTTTGATCCCTGGATTGGGAAGATCCCATGGAGAAGGGAATGACTACCCACTCTAGTATCCTTGCCTGGAGAATTCCATGTGAAGAGGAGCCTGGCAGACTGCATCTCATGGGGTTTCAAAGAGTCAGACACAACTGAGCAACTAACACCTTCATACTTTTATCATAATAGGTGTTGACTTTTGTCAAACGCTTTCTCTGCATCGGTTGAGATGATTGTGAGGACTTTTCCCCCCTTCATTCTGTTAATGTGGTTATATTACACTTATCGGTTTTAGTTCTTCTTCAGATATTTGGTAGAATTCACCCGTGAAGCCATCAGATCCTGGAATTTTATTTGTACAGGGTTTTCTGTGTGTGTGTGTGGTTTTTTTTAATGTACTGAATCTTCTTACTCGTTATAAGTCTGTTCAGGTTTCTTCTTTTTTTATTATTCACTTTTTGTTGATTTTGTGTTTCTAGTAATTGTCTGTTTCATCTAGGGTGTCCAGTTTGTTGGTATACAGTTATTCAAAGAGTTCTCATTCTTTTTATTTCTGTAGAATCAGTAGTAATGTAACTATTTTCAATTCTCATGTTAGTAATTTGGATCTATCTTTTTTAGTCCATTTAGTTAAAGCATTGTCAGCTTTTTTTTTCCTGAAGAACCAACTTCTGGTATTACAGATTTTTCTGTAATGTTTTACTGTTCTCTATTTCATTTATCTCTGCTCTGACCTGTACTACTTCTTCCTGTCTGCTGGCTTTGAGTTTGGTGTCTTCTTTTTGTAGGTCTGTTTTTTAATGTAAGTCTTTATAGCTATAAATTCTGTTTTAAAACTGCTTTTGCAGTTTCCTATAGGTTTTGGTATGTTCTGTTTTTGTTTGTATTATCTCTTAAGTATATTCTGATTTTCCTTGTGACTTCTTTAATCCATTGGTTAAGTGTATTATTTAATTTCCACAAATCTGATAATTTTCCAGTTTTACATTTGTTTTTGATTAATTTGTCCCACTGTGGTCAGAGAAGACACTTTGTATGGTATCTATGATTTAAAATCTACTGAGGGACTTCACTGGTGGTCTAGTGGCTAAGACTCCATGCACCGTGTATAAAGGGCCCAAGTTCAATCCTTGGTCAGGGAACCCGTATGCCACAACTATGATTGAAGATCTTCCATGCAATAGCTAAGACCTAGTTCAGCCAAATAAATAAATATTTTTTAGAAATCTGTTGAGACTTGACTTATAGTCTAACATGGTTTATTCTGGAAAATATCTGATGCACTTGAGAAGATTGTTTATGCTGTTATTGTTGGGTAGAATGTTCTATAAAGGTCTATTAGATCTAGTTGGTTTATTGTGTTAAATCCTCTGTTTGCTTATCTTCTGTCTGGTGGTTCTATCCATTATTGGAATAATGGGTATTTAAGTCTCCAACTATAATTGTAGAGCTGTTTATTTCTCCTTTCAATTCTGTTTTTGCTTCATGATTTTTGCTGTCTGTTACTAGGTGGATAAATGTACATAAACAATTATAAATGTTTATAATTGTTCTGTCTTCTGGCTATTTTGCACCTTTTGTTGATATATAATATCCTCTACAGGGAGTAAGACTTTACAAGATATCTCTTATAACCTTTTTTGGTCTGAAGTCTTTTGTCCGTTGTTAGTACAGCAATCTCTGCTCTCCTTTGGTTGCTATTTACATGGAATATCTTTTCATCCTTTCACTTTCAATCTGTTTGTGTCTTTGGATCTCAAGTGAGTCTCTTATAGTCAGCATATGGTTGGATCATATTTTCTTATCCATTCTGCCAATCTCCATCTTTTGATTGAGAGGTTTGATCCATTTATATTTAAAAGAATTATTGGTAAGGAGTGACTTGTATGTTTTACTATTTCTTTGCTATTCCTTGTGGCTTTTTTTGTCCCTTATTTCCGGCATTACTGTTGTCTTTTGTGTTTAGTTGGTTTTTTGTAGTGAAATGTTTAAATTCCTTTCTCATTTCTTTTTGTGTATATTCTGTAGCTGTTTCTTTGTGGTTACCATGGCAATTGAGTTTAACATTCTAAAATTGCAACACACTAATTTGAATTTATATCAGTGTAACTTCTATAACATGTGAAAACTCTGTTCCTTTTCATCTTCACCCCTGCCTCTGTTGGTTGTCAATGTCTCAGTATTACATGATTCTACATTGTGTGCCCAAAACATATACTGATAATTATTTTGAATGTGTTAGTCTCTTAAATTAGTATAAAACATGTGAAGCTGCAAGCCAAAGTTACAGTAATGTGAACTTTTATACTAATAGCTTTCAGAATACATATTAGTATCTTAAATCATATATAGAACAAAAAGTAGAGTTAAAAGTCATTGTTATGATAATGCTATCTCCATAATTGCCCATGTATTTACCTTTATTGAGCTCTTTATTTTTTCTTATGGCTTTAAGTTACTATCTAGTGTCCTTTGATTTCTTCCTACAAGACTCTCTTGACCATTATCTTCCAGGAAAGGTCTAGCAGTAACAAACTACCTTAGCTTTTACTCATCTGGGAATGTCTTAATTTCTGCCTCACTCTTGAAAGGACTCTTTTACCAGCTGTAGGATTCTTTGTTGACAGTTGTTGTTGTTTTGTCTCTTTTAGCACTTTGAATAGATTGACCTTCTGACCTCTGAAATTTCTGATGAGGAATATGCTTATTGTCTTAATTGAGGATCCCTTGTATGTGACAAGTCATTTCTTTCTTGCTGCTTTCAAAATTCTCTCTTTATCTTTGGCTTTTGAAAATGTGCTCATAATGTGTCTTGGTCTGGGTTCCTCTGACCTCATCTTACTTGGAGTTCATTGAGCTTCCTGGATGTTTATATTCCTGTCTTCCATCAAAATTGGAAGGTTTTCACCTATCATGTGTTCAGATAGTCTTCCTACCCTCTTTGTACCCCCTTTCCTCTCTCTTTTTCTGGGACTCCCAGAGTGTGTCATTGGGCTGCTTGCTAGTGTCTGACAGGCCCCTTAGGCTCTGTTTGCTTTTCTTCAGTCTCTTTCTGTTAATCTGTCTCCGTAATTTTCATTGTCCTGTCCTCTCTTCCAGCCTGCTGATTGGTTTCCTCTGCCTGCTCAAGTCTTCTTGAGTCCCATCCACTGCTGTCCTGTCAGAGTGGCCAGGCATCTCTTATGGATTCTCTCTAGACTGAGATCCCAGATTATTTTCTTAAAACCCTTTGTTCCTAGACTTCTGTGGTCATTTCTTTTTGATCCTTGATCAGAAGGATCATTTGTTCTGGATCTGTTGTGTTCTGGTGTTTGTTGTTGCTCAGTTGCTCAGTCGTGTGTGACTCTTTGCAACCCCGTGGACTGTGGCACACCAGACTTCTGTCCTTCACTGTCTCCCAGAGTTTGCTCAGACTTATATGTCCATTGAGTCAATGATACCACCCAACCATCTCATCTTCTGTCACACCTTTCTCCTGCTGCCCTCAATCTTTTCCAATCTCAGGGTCTTTGAGTGGGCTCTTTGCATCAGTGGCCAGAGTATTAAAACTTCAGCATCGGTTCTTCCAATGACTATTCAGGGCTGATTTTCTTTAGGATTGACCGATTTGATCTCCTTGCAGTCCAAGGGACTCTCAAGAGTCTTTTCCAACACCACAGTTCAAAAGCATCAATTCTTCAGCACTCAGCTTTCTTTATGGTCCAACTCTCACATCCATACATGACTACTGGAAAAACCATAGCTTTGACTAGACGGACCTTTGTTGGCAAAGTAATGTCTCTGCTTTTTAATATGCTGTCTAGGTTGGTCATAGCTTTTCTTCCAAAGAGCAAGCATCTTTTAATTTCATGGCTGCAGTCACCATCTGCAGTGATTTTGGAGCCCAAAAATATAAAGTCTGTCACTGTTTCCCATTGTTCCCCATTAGTCTCTGAGCTTGTCTCCTTTTCCCTTCTCCTCCTGTCACACCCCTGCTCCTGCACTGTGGGCCTCCCTGCTGTTACTTGAACACTCCAGACACACACCACCTACCACTTGCTGTTTCCTCTGTCTTGAGTGACTTCCCCAGGTAGACACAAGACTCAAGTTTTTCCCTAAAAAAGCACCTACTCAAGTGATGACTTCCCTGATCATCTTACTTAAATAACGCCTACTGTTCAGCACCCCTTTTCCCCCTCCTTGCCTTATTTTTCTCCATAGTGTATATAATGTACTATTTAATTTATTTCCCTCCCTTCCTCCCATCTTCATCCTTCCCAATAATCTGAAAACAAGTTCCAAAAAGGCTGGGAGTTTTATTTTTCATTTATGCTTATTAGCACAGATACTTCTTAAATGAATGGGCATTCAACAAAAGTCTGCTTTCAAGAAATATGTTTTGTGATTAGATTTGTTGTTGAAATATAGTTGATTTGCAATGTTAGCTTTAGGTATGCAGCACAGTATAGATTTTTAAATTCTCATGACTACATTCTAAATATTATCGGATCTCAGAAATCTTTAGAAGCTGCTTTGTAAGTTAATTTCCTGCTTAGAAAGTCCAAGTACACTCCCATTATTCAGTCTGTAATGAGAACATGGCGGGGGCGGGGGAGAGGAGGAGTAATGAGAATCTACATGCAAATAAAAGTGTTATGAATGTGACAATTTCAAAAAGTAAGGCCATTTGTTTAATGTGGGTGTCAGTTTATGCCCATCGACTTGTTTATTTTCATGATTCTTCTCTAATTCTCACCTGTCTCCTCCTTTACTCAGAGGAGTGAAGCCCTGTAGCCTGATTCAACCTTAAGAAAGAACATGAGCCACAAATGTGAAGGCTGGTCAGCACTTAGCAGAACTTTTTCTCCTGCAAAAATATACTAGAGCTATAACTTCGTATAACTTTTCTTCTGAAGTCTTTGGTATGGCAGATTGGTCAAGGACCTCAGTTCTGACTTTGAACTTTTCTATAAAAAATCATGTCATCTTGGGAGGCAATAGCTAGAAGTCGGAAGTCTTGGGTTCTCTCCCTGGTTCTTTCCCATCTTCTCTCATCTCACTTTCTCACCTACATGAACAGAAGTAGGACTGGGTTAGATTATCTCTGAGACTGTCTCAAGCTGGGACAGTCTGACTTTCCAGTGGCAGGTGGAAACTCGGAGTGGCCAGAGATAGTGTGCCCTATCTTGGATACAAAAGGAAGACTTTTCTCTTTCTGTTTTCTCTGGGAAAATGATCACTAGTTTGATTACGATATTCCTAGAGTACAGATGTAGTCTGTGTGAAACACTAGCGTACCTTAGGGGAAGAGCCTTTCCAGGATTCCAGATGTTTCATAATGTAAAACCGATGTTACCGTGGTTTTTCCCCATGAGTTATTGTGGGTGCCTGTGTGGTGGTGTTTCATCCCCTCCCTTTGTGTTTTGCATTAAGATGCAATGTAATTGACATTTTGGGGCTGTTATACTTGATGACTGCTGTCAGTGACAGCATATTAATTTAATAACCTTCTGAAATGCTGTTTAAATAAGATCTACCCATCTTCACACTTCTAAATAATACATTGTTAATCACTTTTGCGGTGGCTTTTTTACTTTCTATAAATCTTCCCTATCATTGTGCACCTTCATTCACTTTGTGAATCAGCTTGGGCACACTTAGTTGTGCTTTCAGGATGAGAAAATCAGGGCAGTAGAGACAACTGTTACTGGGAAGAACCAATGAGTTAGAGGTGAATTGTAGCCCTAGCCTCTGTCAAATTGATGTATCTTTGGACAAGTCAGCTCAACCTGCTGAGTGTCAGTTGCCTCATCCATAAAGTAGGATAATCCCTGTTTTGCCTTCATTGTGGGCCTAGAGGGAAACTCAGATGAACTAATGGATATGAAAATGCTTTTGAACTATGATAAGGTATATAACAACAATAGACATAATTGGCCTGCAAGCTTCCAGAGAATTAGAGGCAGTGCCGGAATTAGTACCAGTGTATCCACCCATCCAGCTACCCTGTCTGAAAATCCAGCATTACCTCTGGAAGAGTTTTAGCATCCAGGAGAGATTCTCCCTTCTGTTTTCATCTTCACTTTACCAGCTTAATTTAATTTTAGGTAACAATTCTATTAAGATTTTTATTCTTGATTTGTTTTACTTATGGTAATAGGTTTTCCTTCTTTGTTCTTTTCAATCTGATTAGGAAATCTGTACATAGACTCCAGGCAAAATCTCCCTCCTTCAGTGATGCCGCCCCCTGGTTATCCTCACATCCCACAGGCACTCAGCACTCCAGGAACAACGATTGCAGGTAATTTGAGGTGTGAGGTGTTGGGGTTGGTGCTCAGAGTTTAATACTGAAAGGCTTTTTTAGCTTTTCCAGCAGTGAATGAAGCTCCCTCAGGAGGGCGTGAACTCTGTTTCAGAGAGAGGGGTGGGGTGCAGAATACGTATAAAATGAGGATCATAAGGGAGCCTTGTAGAGACTTCTGGGTGGATTAGTGAGAGCGTGTGCGTTGAGTTCCTGGCACCAAGAAGTGTTCAGGAGGTGTTTGTTTCTTCTTCTTTTCTCTCGTGAGTCACTGCTGATGTTGGTTTCTTCCAGGCCATCATGGAGCCATGAGCCAGCAGCACATGATGCCTTCCCAAGCCTTCCAGATGCGGCGCTCTCTGCCTCCAGATGACATCCAAGATGACTTTGATTGGGATTCAATTGTGTAGAGCTTGTTTCTCAAGGCACCAGACCCAGTGTCATCTTTCTGTGCAATGGAAGGGAAAGGTTTAAGAGAATCCAGTTGAGAAAACAAAAGTTGCTAATCATTTTACCAATGTTATCAAAAATTTTTTTGAAGACAATCAAGATTTTAGCTGGATGACTTACTGCTTTTATCTGACCCAGACGAGTACTACGTGTCTGTCTCCCTGCCAGCTGCCCTGTGTAGCTCCTAACTGTTGTGTGATTTGAACAGCTTTTGCATATTGTGTCAGTTTGATGTTGACCACAAGTGCCAGACTGATTTTTCAGACAGAGCCTGTTTTGCTGCAAGCAGTTTATAGATGCATATGTATAAATATGTGTACAAAAATTATTAAAAGGCTTCAGTTTTTTTTCTAATTGGATTATTATGTCTTGAGAAGAAAGTTACTGTGAGTTTTTATTCCTTGTTAGGCTATTTTATGCAGAATGCTTTTAACTCATGTAGGCAACTGAAAGGAAATAGATTTTTTTCAAAGCCCAGTTCCCCTTATTTAAAATCTTTTTTGGAAATGTATTGAGTTCTCCTTAGTAAGTCATAGAGAACCCAGAGTTTGATACTCTCCAAACAATCTGAAGGGGCACGTTGTTCCCGAGTAGCAGGAAGGACTGACCGGATGTTTTTGACGCCTGGGGGATTCTAGAGTTCATGTTGCACCTTGTCAGCATCTGTTTTTCTGAGTCTACACTGTCTGCCAGTTTTAAATGTGTTTGATTGATTAGAATCTGGGCATTCTTGGCTTTTTAAACAAATCAATGTCTCCACATTCACTTAGGTATTTATTATTCAAAAGTGTTATTTTAATATTTATTGCTATCTTCTGTGAATGCCCAACTCCTGTTGGGTTCATTAAGAAGAAATGCAGTGTCTGCAAGCACAGAATTAGTTTTCTTGGTAAGAGTTTACAGACAAGACAATCAGAGAGAGAGTGTCTTTCTCTTTGTCATTATTCCTGCCTTGTGAGTATATTCTCTATCTTTATGTTCCTGCTGATTGAGACATTAGCTCAGTGAGATTTTCTGGAATTTGAATCTGAGCTCATTTGGGCAACAGAACAGCAGGGCAGTGCTTATAAAGCAACCTTCCCCCCATTCTCTTGCCGTTTAGGGAGCACTGAAAGGAGCGTGGAGCCACACGTGGGTTTTATTTGCCTCACTCGCCAGTGCAGTTATTGCCACGTGGCCTGCTGCTTCTGTTGTCCTGTGTGTCTGTATGCATGCTGTTTGGTTCCTTTCTTTGAATGCAGCCTGCATCTTAGGATTTTTTATTAGTTTGGTTTTTTTGGTTTTATATCACAGTTATTTTGCATGGATTGATTGTCTTAGTTTTATAATGAAACTCAGAGAAATGAGATTTCTTTTTTCAAGTAATAGATTTTGAATTGGTTCTTTAGACCAAAAACAGATTTTTTTTTTTTTCTTTCAGTTCTAATGGGGAAATAAAATGTTCGATGAAATCAAGGAGTACTAACTGCTCACTGGTTGCTCTTTAGCATTACTAGTCTCTGTCAGCCATGCTTAAGTCACTTTAATTACCCTTACTGATTCTGTGATTGAGTAATCTCTACTTGGACTAAGCAAAACATCTTTATTTCTCTGTGTGTATGTGAGAGTGTTTGTGAACGTCTGTGGGTATTTTTTTAATGGAGTGTTGCCTTGAATGAATTACTGGGAAGCCAGGCATGGTAAGGGCTGGTGAGGTTGGGGAGAAAGGAAGGGCTCTATGTTCCTGTTGTTTGGACCCTGCTTGGCATGAAAAAGGAAATTCAGTTCCAGCCCCTTGGATCAGTAAAAATCGGGGGATTCTGGAAAGGCAGCCAATAGGCCCCTCTTAGATGGATCAGAGGCAAGATGAGATAGCAGCCTGCAGAGACAAAGCTTGGGAAAGAGGGGGGGAGGGTGATGCTTAGTCTGCTCTAGTCATTGTTCTCTAGATACCAAAATAGCTGTTTTGAAACTTTAAATTGTGTGAGTAGCAATGTGCACTTTAAACAGTTTGAGTATTGGAATGCAGTAGCTTATACTGAGTGATTCAGATAGAAACCACGGATGAAGATTTTACAAATTGTGTGAAGCTAATTTCCCATTCAGCAATCATTTACTGATTTGCAGTGATCAATATTTTTGTGAGAATTTAAACTTACCATGAATGGCCCTGGAGGCAGAGCCTCCACCCAGACCCATCCCACTCTAGTTAATGCACATGACTGGGAAGCCCAGGACAGGCTTCCTGGCAGTTCCGGCCAGACACAGCTACCTGGCGAGGTGCACCGCACCCCTCTAGTGGCTGTCTCAGTGGGTAGTTGTTAACGCAAAGCAAGTTCTGTCTTGGGCTTAAATTGACTGAAGACTTGGGGAGAAGAATCAAATGCATATAATCAAATGGGGGCACTCTGTCCAGGAGAATAATCCGACTGGCATTTGTGGCAGTTTTTGAAATGTAAATGTATTCCTGTGTGTTCTTGTAAATACATGTCTCTCAGATGTCCTTTGAAGTGGGAGGGAATCAATCTGGGGATTATTTCAAATGGAATAGAGTATTTTGATATTGTTCATTCAGAGGGTGATGTGTACATATCTATATTGTATATATGTGATGAAATGCATTGGCTTTTTGTGCAAACACAATCTGCTCTCTGTACTGCTGTCGGCCAGTCAGTGTTTTAATGTTTCTACAGTTTTGCTATTGCACGATTTCATATTTTGCCTCTATGATGAGCGGCACCCATTCTTTGTAACTGTTTAGTGCTGTAAAGAAATATTTCAAGTGTCATTAGGATTGTTGCTGCCAGAAGTGATATGCATGAATGGCACTTAAAATAAATATATTATGTTAACTCTATTTACAACACCAATTGGTCTGTGTCATTTGCTGCAGTTGAGGGAACAAGATTGGAGCTCATCCAGAAGCAGAAAGCCTGCAGTCTGTCCTTCCTTGGAGTCTCAGAGATTGTGTCCCACGTATTGCTGCCTCAGAACAGTCATTGCTGCTGTTTGCTGACCATCTCACTTGCTCTGTGAACTTGGGAAAATTATTTCCTTTCTCTCAGCCTCATTTTTCTCATTTACAGTTCCTATAAAGTGAGAATAATGCCTGCCTTCTAGAGTTGTAGAGGGATTAAATTGATTAAGGCATTTAGAACAGTACTCGGAAGATAAAAAGTACTCAATATATGCCAGGTGCTATGCTAAGTAGAGCCTGTTATCATCATCACCGTCATCGTCTCTGTGTGAGAACAACTCACACAGAGGTGTGAAGGCATCCCCAGATCCTTTCTTGACAAGTAGTAAGGTTTGAATCCAGATCATTTGACTCCAACCTCATGTTCTCTTACACCATCTGCATCACTCCAGGGGAATTCCCCCGGACCCTAGTCTTGCCCCCAGCACTGCCTTCCCAGAGAGCTCCTTCCAAAAGGTGAAAGTGGAGCTTCTTAATATCTATGGAGCCCAGAGTGTCAGGCATTCCCCTGAGAAATCCAGAGATGAGAAAGCCACAGTTCCTGTCTGTAGGGGGTGCAGACTTCCAATGACAGAGCAAATACCAGCACAGGGACACTGCCCAGGGAAGCTACTCTGAAGGTGCCACCTGGCAGGAAGATTCTGGGGGTGAGCAGTTAGGGTCATACTGAAGCTGGGGCATTGGCTTAGGGAAACCTTGGAGTGGGCATGGGCTCCTTTGAGTCCTCGTAGGGTCCTAGATGGACAGGGAAGGCATTTCGATTTACATCACTATCCTGAGCCAGGCTGGGAAGCTAGAGTAGCATGGAGAGGGGTGGGGGTTGAAGCCAGAGAAGTGACGGATTGCTAGTTAAGAGCCAAGCACCACCGATCCTGTGGGATGAGCGGCAGTGTCCCAACCTGATTATGGAAACATGCTCGACGACACTGATGGAAGACCAACCACACTGGTGGGAAATAGACTTGAGGCTGTGGTCTGCCTCAGGGATGGGAGGACTTCCTACCAACCCCATGATCCTGCCCAAGGCCTCTCCCTGCTTCTGACTTAACCCATGCAACCCTGTCTACTCCAGGTTCCCTTTTGTCTGAGCATCTCAACACTGAGTGTCGTTCTACTGGGTAAAGATACATGTTCTATAAAACATTGCCCTTGGAGGCAAGTCAGCTACTTCCAAGACATAGTGTAACCAAGAATTAGGAAAAATGGCCCTGGTGACTCAAGACGGTAAAAGCGCCTGTCTACAATGCGGGGGACCCAGGTTCAATCCCTGGGTTGGGAAGATCCCCTGGAGAAGGAAATGGCAATCTACTCCAGTACTATTGCCTGGAAAATCCAATGGACAGAGGAGCCTGGTAGGCTACAGTCCACGGGGTCGCAAAGAGTCGGACACGACTGAGTGACTTCACTTTCACTTTGGGCTTACTGAGACACTGTGTTTATCTCCGACATGATTTTCCAGAGGATTTTGGACTTAACCTCCTGGTATCTCTCCCTCCATATGATAAGCAGCTAGTCAACCACACGTTTGGTAAGGGAGTGCACCAGAGCCAGAGTCCAACTCCAGGCCAAGGCTGCTTCGGCCCTGCTCTCAAGCTGTGTCCCCGAGCAACGCTGACCCCAGAAGTCAGAATAGCGCAGTCACCATGTATTCCTTGTTTCTTTACATTCCTTACTCCAAGTACTTGCAGGTGATCAGATTTCCCCTTCAGCTGTGTGGTAGATACTCTTATTATCAACCTACTGCAAAGGAAGAATCAGAGCTGCAAAGTGATTAAGTCACCTGCCTGGGGTGTCTTAATATCTCAATAATGAAATCTTAATAATAATATCTCAAACCCAGGCCGTCCAGCCCCAATGCCTGCACTCTGCTGCACTGCTCTATCGGTCCGTACCAGGCAAGGAACTGGAGCCTTAGAACAAAGCCGTGAGGCTGCAGTAAGGAGCAGAGGCCGCCAGAGGGCGCAGGGCCACCAGCTGTGTGCTTTTACTTCTTTGGAAGGGTTCCTTTGCCACAAGTGCTGTGTTCTCTCCTCAGCAGCCCCCACAGAGCTGGGTGCTCCTCCAGATCGATAGGGACCCCAGGGCCCAGCTCTCAGAATCTGTTCTCTCATCATGAGAGCTTTCTGGAGGGAGCCAAGGAGCCCCCTCTAGTCTGGAGTGGGGCCCACTCTAGAGCAGCCTCTGAGCAGAGACATCACTTTGCCAATAAAGGTCCATCTAGTCAAAACTGTGGCTTTTCCAGTATTCATGTACGGATGTAGAGTTGGACTATAAAGAAGGCTGAGCGCCGGAGAATTGATGCTTTCCAACAGTGTGCTGGAGAAGACTCTTGAGAGTCCCTTGGACAGCAAGGAGATCAAAGCAGTCAATCCTAAAGGAAATCAACCCTGAATATTCATTGGAAGGACTGATGCTGAAGCTGAAGCTCCAATACTTAAGCCATCTGATGTGAACAGCTGACGTGTTAAAAAAGAGCCTGATGCTTGGAAAGATTGAGGAGGAGAACGGGGCAACAGAGAATGAGATGGTTGGATGGCATCACTGACTCAAAAGACATGAGTCTGAGCAAACTTTGGGCAAGATAGTGAAGGACAAGGAAGCCTGGTGTGCTGGAATCCATGGGGTTGCAAAGAGTCGGACGTAACTTAGCTACTGAACAACAACAACACCTGAGCCTGCTGCCCTGGCTCAGCCCCAGTGCAAGGGTTAGGGTGGGGAAGGTCACCCCATCCACCCCAGCTGAGTTTCCTAAGGCTCTGCTCTTCTGGGACCTCAGTTGATGCATTATTTGAGCGGGTATGGGGAGGGCCATGGTCAGGCCGGCCACAAGCCTTGCCACTGTACATCCACCCTTGTCCTCCCACCCTTCCCTCCAAGCCCCCCTCCCCCGTGCCCGCACTCACACATCAACCCCTTTGGCCATCACGAACATTATGATTATTGCCACTATTTGCCAGGCCCTGTGCCCAGCACTTGACAGCCGTTATCTGAGTTAGCACTCCCAGTGCCTTGGAGGCTGATGTCATTTATCTCCCTTTTACTGCTGGACATTGCCATTCAGAGAGGTGAAGTCATTTGCCCAAGGTCACCGTCGTGAGAGGTTGGCAAGGGGATGGGAACCCAGAGCTGCCTTACTCCGGTCTGCTCTTGGCACCAAGGCCTATGACCTCTTCCACAACACTCCCTGGTTGCCCTTGACCTTCCTCGAGGCCAGTCTCCACACCCATCCCAACGCACCCCACCCTAGCCTGAGCTGACGTCACTGGGTGAATGCCACCCCTCTCAGGACGCAGCCCCCAGAAGGTCAGAGAGGCAACTTCCTGTCTCAACAATGGCAATAAAGGTGTCCGAGGACACTTCTCACCCTTCCCATGCCTGAGTGACGTCCACAGGCAGAGGCCTTCCTGGGAACGGTCCTCCGAGAGCGTGTGAGTGTGTGAGCTGTGTGGCTGGGGTGGAGGCGGGGGCCGTGTGTGTGGAGGTCCCGTAAGTCAGGGTGACTGCGGGTGCTGACTGCTCGTGCGGCCTTCTGAGCATGTGCGCAAGACCTTGTATGCGTGTGCTTGTGTGTCTGTGCCTGGGTATGTGTGTTGCCTGTATGATTGTGACTGTGTGCCTTGGTGTGCCTGTGTGTGACCACGAACCACAGACAGGAGAGAAAGCATTCTGTCAGAAGGGAGGGCCGGATGGCTCCTAACCTCATCAGCCACTCGTGTCTTCCCCTGTGGCCCCCGTCCCGGGAGACAGCTTGCCTGGGACAGAGCTGGGGTTAGGGTCCTCAGATCTGTTTTTCCCCTTTCTCATCATATTCCTGGCCTGGCCCCTGTCACTGCTCCCCCCTTCTGTGGCCCTTTGGACAGGCACCCCCCAGATCTATCTGTACTACCCGTTCCTGCCCCCGGGCAGTTCCTACCCTCCTCCTTGTTCCCCCACTCCCAGATTTTCTGGTCAGACCAGAAACTGCTCTACTGGGAGCTGCTGGCCTGTGCCTGAGCACATTCCCTGCAGGCCTCAAAGGCCAGAATCACACCTGAGACCATGGAAACATAGACTCTGCAGTCAGAAGAACCTAAAATTCCATCTGGGCAAGACCTTGCCCTCTCTGAGCCTCAGTTTCCTCATCTGTATAATGGGATTAAAGTGTTGATGAGACCATCCATGAGCAGTCAGATGGAAGCAGCCAGCCCAGGCCTTGGAATGTTGCAGATCCCAAGGGCCCATCTACCTCCTCCTCTTGCCCCTTTCCCTTGCTTCTCTTCCACAGGCCAAGACCCATCATTCCCCTGCAACACCATACTTCCAACCACCCGTGGCCCTCTTGGGGCACCATGGGGGTGGGACACACCCCTTCTCTCCTAGACCAGTCACCAAGGGCCAGGATGGTGTTTCTAAATCACAGCTCTCCTCTCCTCCCTGGCTTCCCACTGTCACCAAGTCGAGGGCAAAATGCCTCCACTTGATGTGCAGAGCCTCCTCTGACCGCTCACCCACAACCAGAGGGTGTCACACTCTGCTTCAGCCCATCCTCCTACTCTGGGCTTTCTGATGCCAGCCTTTGCTGTGCAGCCCCCATCTCTGTTGGTCCAAATCCTCCCATTAATCAAGGCCCAGTTTAAACACCACCTGGTCTGGTGTGTGTCCCCAGACCTGGTCCCAGGGGCACCTTTTCCCCCGAGGAGCCCCAGGGGAGCCGTGCCTGTGTCCTCTCTTCCCTCTAGCTTGTGGGCTCTGGGGCACACGGCAGGAGCTCCAGATGGGTCTCCTTCCTTCCCTGAGAGCCTTGGGTGCAGTGGTTTCTTCTGTGGTCAATGCCCACAGGGGGCCAGGGTTGGGGGGGTAGTTGCTGGGGCGATGAGGCAGCAGCTGGCCTGCCATGTGGGGAGCAGATGGTGAATGGAGCTCCCCAGGTGCCTCATCCTCACCAGGCCACGGGGACGTGAGATGACATCTCCAAGCAAACAAGCAGACACACCCTCTGTCCACTCCCCAGCTGCCCCCCAGAGCATCACGGGAGAGATCCTGCCCACCCCAGCACCTGGGAGAGGGGAGGGGGCCCTGAACCCCCACCCGGACTTCAGCTCGAGCCAATAGGCTGCACATTCCCACTCAGTTGTCCACTTTCCTCCTCTGAGAAATGGGCATCGCTGTAAAACAGGGTCTGGCTCAGTGGCTTCACCTTTCTTTTCTTCCTTCTGCGAGGATGGAAGTCTGAGGGCCAGGAAGACAGGGCAGGAGGTACGAACCAAGTAGAAGCTTCAGCTTTTCTTTGGCACTTGTGAGAACTGGCCTCTGCTCTGGAATTTACAGCTTTGTGACCGCAGCTGCTGCCAAGCCCACCTTGGCAATGAGTCTGAAAAGCTATGCCCTCCTCCAGGCTGAGCCGGCCTGCCCCATGCTCATGTCTGCGCCTCCCTCTCTGTTGGCCAGGCGCCCTCATGCTGAGCACCATCAGGGCAACTGTGCCCGAAGCTTCTGCCCGCGCCCTCGGGAAAGTTGTGGCGTCTGAACCTCTGCGGGCCTCTGAGCTTCCGTGTGCACACCTATAAAGTGGGGTTCTACAGTGACTCCTCATGCATTCCCAGAGCTGGTAGGAGGTTCACAGACATCGGGACGTCTTCCTGGGCTCTCGGAAGAATGTCCAGGACGTGTTTACAAGCGGGATGGGGAGGCTGTGAACCGTGGGCCGCACCCTGCTCATGGCCACACAGATCAATATGGGAGTCTCCAGCCTCCCACCTGGGCTCTGTTCCAGGCCTTCCTTCCTGGGGTCAGCTGAGGCCTCCTCCCCTCAGGGAAGCAGAGCCAGGCCTGGGAGGACTGGGCCTCGGGGCACCCAACTTTAACAGGCACACTGGAACCACGGTGAGGTCACCCCAACCCAAGAGTTCAACAACCTCTAGGCCAAAAACGAAGGCAGTCGGCAACCTCACAGAGTCCAGAGGGTACCCCAATAACGGGGGGAATCCCGGCAGCTGCCAGAGTGGGAAAGGGGTGGCTGGGCTGCAGGCCGGGGTCTGGTTTCCACACCCATAAAGCACATACCCAGACCGAGTGCTTAATCCTCATTCCCTGTTACTGTTAATGTTGTGATTAGTTCAAATACCACAGCCTATCTGGTCTCCAGGCTTCCCTGGTGGCTCAGATGGTAAAGCATCTGCCTGTAATGCAGGAGACCTGGGTTTGATCCCTGGGTCGGGAAGATCCCCTGGAGAAGGAAATGGCAACCCACTCCAGTACTTAAATTCCACGGATGGAGGAGCCTGGTAGGCTACAGTCCATGGAGTCGCAAAGAGTCCGACACGACTGAGTGACTTCACTGGTTCACTGGTTCGGGTCTCCTGCGGGATCAAGGGTAGCCACTAAGTGCCAAGCCTTGTGTGGGTACTGGGGCCACCGCGGAGCAAGACACAGGCTCTGCTCTCAGGAGTTCGCAGGAGAGTGGGTGGGACAGATTGATAGGTTTTATCAGGGGAAAGGAGAGGAAGCTGGTGGAACCCAGGGGGCAGATATAGTCTTGACACAGGCTTGCTGGGGCTGGAAGCCAGTGAGGAAAGCTTTCCAGGCAATCCAAAATCCACAATGTAGTTGTCACTGTTTCCATTTTTCTGATGTAGAAACAGGCTCAGAAAGAGCACACAACTATTCACTGATGAGCAGGGACTCTACCCCAGGGCCGCCCGGCTCCAAAACTGGAGCCATTCTACCAACATCAGGAATCTCCAGCCTCTGGGACCGAATGCCTGATGATCAGAGGGGGAGATGATGTGATAAGGATAGAAATAAAGTACACAGTAAATGTAAGCTCTCAAATCATCCCTAAACCTTTCCCCACCCACNTGGAACAAAGCAGCTCCTGGGGCTGCTCTTCTGTGTCCAGGAGGCTCTGCTCAAAAAGAATATAATAAACGTGCACTCTGCTGGAGGACAGAGTTCATGGGGGTCAGAGTCTAGAGGGGCAAAGATGCACACCCAAGTAACTCAACTGGACAAGATCCCAGGTAGGGAATGTTATCTGGTTCTGTGAGAACAAAGAGAGGTTATTTAGCTGAGGATGCAGTGGGGGTTACTGGATCTGGGCCTTAACGTTTAAGTAGGAGTTCATCTAGTGAAGAGGAAGGAAAAACCTTCCAAGGCGAATGGAACCACATATTCGCTCAACTCAGAGTTGAGCCTGGCAGGAAAGGCCGGGATGGAGGAGATTAGGCTGAGTTAGTTGTGGGGCGGGGGGGTTGTGCAGAAAAAAAGAAAGGGACGCGGTGGAGGGAGGGGGAGATGGTGAGAGACGCAGGGGTCAAGGGAATCAGGAAAGAGGAGAAAAACACATTCGAGGATGATATGAACGTGCTGGATGAACAGGGGGCAGACCCAGCACAGGATGAGAACAGACTATGGCTCAGACCAGGAGGCTGCTCCTCAGAGGGGCCAAAGGGAATCAGAAGCTGCTGCTGCTGTGGACCACAACAGCACTAACTCAGTGGTCTGTGCTGGGTGCTTTCTGTGTGCCAGGCACTAGGTTAGCGTCTTTCTAACCTCATTAATTCTCACCCCCATGAGACATGCATTATCATGTTGGTCCCCAGAGAGAATACAGGGAGCTCTGAAGCTCAGAGATGGAAACAATTTGCCCAAATTCACCTACATCGAAATGGAGCAGTAGATGGGGCTTGAACCCAGGCCTATGGATGACAGAGCTGAGTCCTAGCACCCGCCTTGGTTGTCTCATCTCTCATGACTTGAAGCCCCCTTGAAACCTCCTCCCCCACCCCAGGCTGAATTACTCACATTTCCCCCCTTCTACCAGGCCTGTTTTACTTCCCTGCTATCCCACATGTGACATTCTCTGCAAAAAATGGCCTTCTACCCTTGGGCCCTTCTCTGAGAAAATTTTCACCCATTCTCTGAAACTGAGTGCTGGCACAACCTCCTTTGGGAAAACTTCCTGAACTGCCCTGCCCCTGGGCTGGGTGAATGGTCCCTCCATTCCCCTTGCCCACCCACTCCCCTAATAACCCTGCACTGCCCCTGCCTGGGCCTCCCTCTTTAAGGGCTGGGTGCAGTCTGCAGCCCCACCCTGGCACATGGCCTGGCCCCGAGCCATCAGTGAGTGTGAGTGGTTGGTGAATGAATGCAGAACCCAGTCCAGTCGTGGGTTAAAGTGGGAGCCCAGGGAGGGGCTGGGGCTCTGACGCTTCCCTGGACTGATCTCTTATCTGCCAGGGCGGTCTTGAGCCTTATCTGATTAGGATTGAATTGACCAGCAAGCAGCTGAGATGCTCATCAAGACTCCCGAGTTACTCAGTAACCCTGCCCCTTTAAAAGTCCCACTGTTTTCCCCTGGCATCCAGAACCGGTCACTCTTCTCCCTTGGGTGCTGCTGCCATGAACCCCTTCCTGCTGTCCGCCCTGTGCCTCCTCGGAGCCTGGGCCACCCTGACGGGAGGAGTCATCGTGAAGGTAAGTTCTCTGTCCCCACCGTTGCCCAGACTGCTCTCCACCTCCAGGGTCCGGGGCCTGTCCTCTGATAAAGCAACCCCTCCCTGGGGACTGAGGGTGGGGTATGTCTAAGGATTGGTTCTGCCCCACGGGTCTCCTTCTCAGTCCTGCCTCTTACACTTTTCATTTTTAAACTCAGAAAAATCAGGAAGAGAGAAGAGAATCAGTCAGTGACTAGCCAATTTACAGAGTGCTTGCTGTGACCAGGCTCCACTGGGGCCCCAGGATCACTTTGGGAAGAAGGGATTGCTAGCCCCACTTCTTAGAGGGGGGAAAATGGAGCCTTAGAGTTTGTAATTTGTCATGGGCATGTGGTTGGGAAGTGAAGGAGCTCAGTTTCATTCTAGACCTTACTTCTCAGCCGAAGCCCTGACCTGGGTCTCAGAAATCACCTGGACACCCTGAAGGTCCCGACGGGAGGGCGTCCCTACTGGTGTGGAGGCAGCTAAAAGGCCAGCCTGGCACTAATTAGGGGCCCCACTCTGGTCCACAGCCAGGCCCCGGGAGGCCTTTTATTGCTTCTCAAACATCAGTCAGGCTCCAGGCTGGAGCTGGGGCCCAGGGGATCAGCCCACACTGCTCTCAGGCAGAGGCGAAGACAGCCTGGGTGCAGCCACGTGGGTTCAGGAAGCCTGGATCTGGCCCAGCTCTGGGTCTCTCCCCACAGATCAGCACCGTGGCGCCCACGCGTAGACGCCTGTTGTGTCCCTGACACTTCATGTCTGTCTTCTCCATTCCTCATATAACAGGCAGAACCTAGGCTTCCGGAGTGTAATGACCTGTTCATGATTCCAAAGCAAAACCAGGATCCAAGCCTCGTGTCTGGCTGTAAACCCTGAACTCTGACTACCTCATATTGCCCCGTGGCGGAGCATCTGGCTCCCATATGCCGCAAACACTGCTAGAGCGCCTCTGGGTCGGGAGAGGGGTCACTCCTGGGGGAGGCAGTCAGGGAGCAGGCTGCAGCCTGGCCTCACACTCCGGACATGTCTCTCTCAGGATGGAGACTTCTCCTTTTCTCTGGAGTCGGTGAAGAAGCTCAAGGACCTCCAGGACCTCGGGGAGCCTAGGATCCCTAGAAATCCTGGTGGACGCATCGCTTCCAACCTTTGTAGCTTGCCTACTTTTCCCGAAGAACTCAAGCCTCTTTGCAAGGAGCCCAACTCCCAGGAGATCCTGGACAGGCTGGGTGAGTAATCCTCTCTCTGGAGAGCCGGGGCCCATGGATTCCCGGATTTGTAGCTATTGAGGGAGAAGTGTGTTCTGATTGGTGGGCTTCCGAGGACGGGCTCAACTCTGATTGGTGGGTCTGTTAAGCCTCCGTTGCGCTTCCGGGCTCCTCTGGTCTCAGCTGTAGCAGCCGTCTGAGTAGGCTCTTCTAATTGGCTGGCTTGAGTGGTGCTTGTGTCCTGGTTTGTTGCTGAAAGCCCCGCTGGTCAGAAAGGACAGGCCTGGGTTTCTCCTGGGCGGCGGGTGTCCAAACTCTGGCTCAAGTGAGGAAGGGAGCTTTGGGGAAGGGAAGCTGCTCTCACGGGGCTCCGTCTCTCCCGTCCAGGGGCCATCGCAGCGGATCCAAGCACGTGTGAGATCTGTGCCTACGCGGCCTGTGCTGGATGCTAGAACAGATGGTACTCCCTGCCTCCTGTCCCTCCCCCGCAGGGCGCTCCTCCTCCTCCTCACAGCTCAACCTACCCCGAATGCAGGAGTGAGGAGAGAGCAGCCCGAGGGGTGCCCAGCCCCTGCCCCCACCGGAGCGGCTAATGCTCCCCAAGATCCATGCCCACCCGCGGCTAATAAACCAGATTCCAGAGCCCTCTTTGTGTTGCGTTCCTTCCTTCTTTTATCCGTCAGTCTACTCATCACCACACTTTAGGGATGCCTACCCTGCCCTCACCAGCTCAGGTTTCAGCGTGCTATGTGCAAGCACCCACTCCTTCTGCTAAGCCAGCACCCTCTCGGGCTGCCTCCTTGCACAGACGCTGAGGGGACTTGAATCCACCATCCATCAATAGGGAGGTGGAACCTCTGCTTTTTTTTCACGATCCTCGGGGTCATCACGGCCACTAAACCACAGGAGAGCACCTGAGCTGCTTTGCATGACCAACACAGGCATGGAGGGGCTATGCGGTCAGCCCCTGGCTGGAGCGTGTTCAAGGGTCCTGAGGATCTAGCCCCCACTGACCACTTAAGCGCTGCCTCCTGCTGGCCCCCAGCTCCCCTCGCCCCCAGGGCCCACACCCCAAGCCATAGTTCTCAGCATATCTTCTGCTCCACTTTCCACATTACTGACCACATCACTCCTGCTCAGGGGCCAAGTCCTCACCCCCGTGCCTCCTCTCAAATGGCAGCCTTTCCTTACCCTTCCAGGAGGAGTCCTTATGCCCCCTCATCCTTGCTGCTCCCTGTGAATTAATGGCTTCAGAGTCTGGGGAAGTCCCTCTGAGCCCCGGGGCAGGTGAGGCCCAACCATGGGGCTGATCTTGTACACACAGGGCAGGGCAGCGACAGCCTCAGCCCTGTGGTCCTGCTCAGGTCTTCCACGTCCTGTGTGATGTTTGGAAAGTCGCTTTCCCACTCTGAGCCTCATCTCCTCCTCTGTAAAACTGGGATTGTAATTGTACTGGCTTCCCAGGAGGCGCTAGTGGTAAAGAAACTCCTGCCAGTACAGGAGGCATAAAAGAATCCGGGTCCATCCCTGGGTCAGGAAGATCCCTTGGAGAAGGAAATGGCAAGCCACTCCAGTATTCTTGTCTGGAGAATCCCATGGACAGAGGAGCTTGGTGGTAACAGTCCATGGAGTCGCAAAAAGCTGGACATGACTGAAACGACTTAGCATGCACACACACAGCACACACCCAGACAAGGCGAAATAATGTGTGTAAATGTGTGTGTAATGCAAGAAAAGTTCAGACGCAAACAGGAGAGAATTCAAAAAATGATCCAAACAACAACATAAAATACAAAGAACAAAGAACGGTAGAGGGAGTGAGGGAAAAGGAGGCAACTGGGGTCCTTCTTAGGGAAGGAAGAGGAAGCGCCCCAGGGTGATTCTGGCAGGATTCCCTAGGCTTCAGGATTCAGAGGGTGAGGCATCTTCAGGGCAGAGGTCAGTAAGGCTCTGTGAATGGGGAGAGAAGGCAGGGCGTTTGCGTTAGCCCTTGGAGTTTGCACTGGGATGGATGTAATTTCAAAAGCAGTGTGAAGGGAGAGAGGCGGAAGACATTTCAGAGAATGGAGGGGNGATGCTAGCTGCATCCTTAGAGGCACAGATGGGCCGGAGGTCCAGCGGCAGGGCCGGGTGATGGCACACAGGGGGCTGGGGACTCTGGTCTTGCAGGCCGGGGCTGGGCACCCATTGATCCACCAGGTCATTCAGCTGCTTCACCGATTTCAGCTGGACCTGGAAGCCTTGGTACTGGAGGAGAAAGGAGACCTTAGGCATCACAGCCTGAGCTGGGAAGGGGGCAGGGTGCTGCCAGGAGAACAGGGAGCATCCCTGTTCTCATGGAGTTGAAAAGTTGAGAAGACCACCTGGCAGGTGGGAGGTGCTGCCCGATGCTTCACATCCCCCTGTGCAACAGGCTAACTGGGAGATGAGGTTGAGCCTGTCTCTTATACACATCTGGTGGGCACAATCAGCCTGGAAGGGGCACCGAGTGGCTCTTCTCTCCACCTGTCCCACCCCACTCCCACCTTCAGGAGAGAGCCCCGTTCCTCCTCCCATTCTCCCCCATCCTCCCCTCATCATCCCCCCAACTCCATTAGGAGCACAGAAGCTCTGGCTCTGCAGCTGGGCCAGGCCCTGAGCTTAGCTTGGGGGTCAGATGGGTCTGGGTGTTCTCTGACTTTCCAACTCTGTGATCCCAGGTGACTCATTTCCATTCACAGCCTCACTCTTCCGATGTGAAACAGAGCTTAATGAACCAACTCCATAGACAAGGAAACCAGGAAAACGCCTAACTCAGGGGTCCAACCCAGCCAGCTTCCCGGGAAGCTCTGCTCAAGCTTCCTGGGGATGAACAAATGGACACCTGGCTCCGAGTGTAAGTGGAGAATCTTTATTCAGCAGCAGGGCTGCTCCAGGAACCAAACTCTTCTCCAGCTGTGGGTCCAATTACTTTGCACCAGATCCAGCTGTCGGGCCCTGGAGGAGAGGGGATGACTGTGGTGGTGGGGACCCCTGGAGCCTGGATGAGAGCGGAGCTCTGAAGGCAGTGGACTGGGCATAGGTGAGCTCAGGGCACCCAGGCCATCTCAGCTGCAGCCGGTACAGGCAACATTCACACACAGCTCACAGTCGTCGTTAGCGATGGTCCCTGGGTGGAAGAAAGCACTTGTCAGCTGAACCTGAAACATCCGTGGTCCAGAGGGTCACTGACCAGGCAGCCAATGAAGGCCTGCCTCTGAGAGGGTCTGGGGGAGGGGCCTGGTATCTTTGTCACAGGTTGAGAGCAAGAAAGTTTAAAGGCAGAGTGAGAGGCTTGGGCTCAAGTCCCATGTCCTGTCCTCCTAGCAGTGCCTGGGAGAGTCACTCAAACCCTGCCTGAGTTTTCCTGCCTGCTCAACAGACAGTATCAACCTGGCCAAGGGGTAGTGAGGATAGCAGGCAGGCAAAGGGGTTGACCCAGGGCTTGGTACTTAGTAAGTGCTCAGTAAATCCTGGCTACTGGAGATGACCATACTAAGTGAAGTAAGTCAGGCTTCCCTGGAGGCTTAGAGGTAAAGAGTCCCCCTGCCAATGCAGGAGATAAATGCTCAATCCCTGGGTTGGGAAGACCCCCTGGAGAAGGAAATGGTAACCTAATCCAGTATTCTTGCCTGGGAAACCCCGTGGACAGAGGACCCTGGTGGGTTACAGTCCATGGGTCACAAAGTGTTGGACAGGACTAAGGGACTACCGGATACCACTTCTATGTGGAATCTAACTTAAAAAAACGATACAAATGAACTTCTTCACAAAACAGAAACAGACTTACAGATACCCAGGACAAGCATATAGCTACCAAAGGGGGAATGATGTGGGGAGGGATGAATCAGGAGCTTGGGATGAGCATATGCTGCTAGGTCACTTCAGTCGTGTCCGACTCTGTGGGCCCGTGGACTGTAGGCCGACAGGCTCCTCTGTCCCCCGGATTCTCCAGGCAAGACTGAGTGTTGGCATGGCCTCCTCCAGGGCATCGTCCCCACGCAGGGACTGAACCCGTGTCCCTGTGTCTCCTGCGCTGCAGGTGGACTCTTTGCCGCTGAGCACCACTATATATAAGACAGATAACCAACAAAGACCTGTTGTACAGCACAAGGAACTTTACTCAATATTCTGTGATAACCTATATGAGAATCTATAGGTTATAGATTAAGAGGTTATAGATTAACCTATATAGATATAGGTTATAAATTAAAGTTACAGAGAAAAGAATCCGGAAAAGAAAGAATGAATAGATGTACATGTATAACTGAATCGTTTTGTTGTATACCCAAAGCCAACACATTATAAATCAATGATACTCCAATAAAATCAAAAGAAAAAAAAAAGTGCTAGCCTGTTCCTGCATTCTCCTGATCAGCTCTTTCATCCCTCACATTTCAGCTTAGATGTCACCCCCTCTTGGAAGCCTTTCAGATTCCCTTCCACGTCCCCATACAGGAGCCATCTCTTTCCTGTGGCCCTGCTGTGCCTCCCTGGTCGCCCTATGTATTGCAGTCATTTTTATGGATTCGCTTCCAGCGTTCCTTCCCCTGACCTGTGAAGTCTTTGAGGCGGGCTGATTATCCCGGCCAGGTTGCTGGGGACTGAAAGGGCTCCTGGCATGGATGATTTCAGTGCCCCAGCCAGGAAGGGCAGGGGCTGAGTTTCTTGAATCTCCCTATTCTCAGCCACTAGGTGCTTAACAGAAACTACACGAGGTAGAGGACCTGAGGTGCAGGCAGGTGAGAAAATGAGGGTCAGGTGGCTCCGTGGGGGTGGGGGGACTCACTCAAGGCCTGGAAGATGCTAGCTGCATCCTTAGAGGCACAGATGGGCCGGAGGTCCAGCGGCAGGGCCGGGTGATGGCACACAGAGGGCTGGGGACTCTGGTCTTGCAGGCCGGGGCTGGGCACCCATTGATCCACCAGGTCATTCAGCTGCTTCACCGATTTCAGCTGGACCTGGAAGCCTTGGTACTGGAGGAGAAAGGAGACCTTAGGCATCACAGCCTGAGCTGGGAAGGGGGCAGGGTGCTGCCAGGAGAACAGGGAGCATCCCTGTTCTCATGGAGTTGAAAAGTTGAGAAGACCACCTGGCAGGTGGGAGGTGCTGCCCGATGCTTCACATCCCCCTGTGCAACAGGCTAACTGGGAGATGAGGTTGAGCAAGGCTGTGATCATGGTGGTTCAAGGCATGGGCTTTGGAGACAGGGGTGGGGGGGACTTTGATTCAGATTCCACCGGCTGCCTGTCTCTTCCCCACTCTGAACCTCATCTGACAGAGACAGTCAAACTCCACACCTCGCAGGTGCCTGATATGCAGGCACCGCCCCAGCCCCGTAGCTGTGTGATTGCCCCTGAAGTAACTTGGAAAAACGCTGGCAATGCCTAGTCTAGCTGATTGGCTCCAAGGCCCAGGCTGCAGGGGGAAGCTGCCACACCCCACCTCAGAGTTCCCGCATTCCTTCCCCAGGATGCCCAGGCGAGTGTGCTACCCAGCAGTCCAGTGGCAGCTTGCCGCACCGCAGGCAGGCCCTGCTTCCATCGACGGACTCCTTGTAGCCTCACAGCCGCCCTGCGAGGAGACCTGCGCCCCCTGCCGTCTTCTCTGGGGCCTTTCTGTATGCTGGGGCCTTTCTCTGCCTGGGCAGCCCCGGTCCCGGTGCCTCGATCCCTCCTGCTCATCCTGCAATGTCAGCTCGAGTTAACTCTCCGAGCAAGCTTCTCTGGTGGCCATCACCCCTTCTCCGCCCACACGTGGGAGGATACAGAGTTGTGGGAGCATTAAAGAAGTCTCCCTCCCCTTCTGGGCTCTTCAAGGGCAGGCGCTATGTCTGACTTCCCGTCTGACCTCTGACCGGGATGGGCACTTGAGGAGGGCAGCGCAGAATGACCACAGTTTATTGTTATCATTACTGTCCTCGCTGTCATCGGCGCGCCAGCTGCTTCCACCCACCTGCTCTTTTGGCCCCTGTGGTGTGATTGGGTGTTGGGCTGAGCCCTGGGTCCCGGATTGTCCTTAATGAGTTTCCCAGGATTCCCTCTCCATCCCAGCCTCCTGCCGTGGGGACCTTCAGGACAAACCTGGATGTAGACCGACTGTGCGCCCCGCAGCAGCACGAGCAAGAGCAGGGCAGCGGCACGCAGCAGGTGCCCTGACCCCGCCCTGCTGGCCATCTCGCTCGCTCTGCGTCCCGCCGCCGTCCACCTGGCTCCCACCTGCTTCCTCATTTGGCAGCTTTTTATAGGCTGGCCTCCAGCACCCGTCACTCATTAACTGGTCAGCCAGGGCGGGGTTGACAGCTGGCTGGCACCCTGACAAGCCCAGGGCCCACTCCCAGGAAGGGGGTTGGGGGTGATGGGGGTAGGGAGGCCCAGAGAGCACAGGAGCGTGATGCTGGGTTAAGAGCCTGCCTTGTGTGCAAGCCTGTGCAGGTGGAGCGAGGGGGGACCATTTCATGGCCAGGGAGAGCGAGGCCCCAGAGGCAGAGCCCCTGGTCTCAGGCAACGGGGCCAGTCGACAGGAGAGTGTGGATTCGGGCATCTGCCCCAGCTGAGCCTCGGGTTTTTCCTCAGGTCAAAAGGTGCAGGCAGACAGGCAGGCAGATATCAGGCTGACCTCAGGGTTCTCCATCCCTGGATCCTGTGTCTCCCATCTCCTCTCCCCAGTTTTAATGAAAGACCGTTCTTGTGATCAGTGCCTGCCCAGCCCCTCACCTGCCTCTGCCTGCCATCTCCCAAGTGATGGGCACACCCGGGACCGGTATCGTCCATCCCACCTGTCAATGCCTTTTAGAAGCCAAAAGCCTAACCTGGCCTGGAGGAAAGAGCATCTGCTTTGGGAACAGATTGACCAGGGTTCAAATCCCGATCCTGCTGCAGCTGAGTGATCTTGTCAAGTCGCATCAACTCTAACTGAGCTTAGCTTCCTCTTCCATCACAGGGGCATTGTGACAGGACCCACCACAGGAGGCTGCTATGAGCGTGATGAGGCTGGCTCCTCCTGAGCTCGTCCTTGTTGAGGGTAACACATGCCACTGAAGGTCCCTTGATCTCACAGCTGCCATTCGAGGCAGTGTGTGACCTACCAGGTCCATGATTGAAGGTTGGGTCAAAGTCCGCGAGGGCGTCATCACCACCGCCAGCCGGGACAGCTGTCAACAGTGCCCATCCCATGGCTCTGCCCTGCCAGGCACGGAGCCTGGCATGCAGTAGGTACTCCATGCTTAACACTGAATTGAAGCACAGATAGCCCATCAGGGTATTCCGGGCCCACTCTCCAACTTGTGGCTAAAATCTGATGTCACTGTGTTTCCTAAGGCTGATCCTTTTCGCAAAAGCTGCTTTTGCAAAAGCCCCTTTTCGGGGCTGCTCCCCACCAGCCTGTACGCTCATCCCCTTCTTTCTTATCTTGGGATGAAATGGAAAAAGGTTGAGTGAACTTTGGTATTCCCATTGTCTTGCTTTGAATCCAGACTTTGGCCTACTCTTCTGAGTACGAAGAATTTGATAGACTCTTACATGACTTCTTATCTGTAAACTGAAATAACCGTCAGAAACAATAATTCTCTTCTCAAATACGCAGGCGCCACGCTGTTCTGTGAGCAGAATCCCCTTCAATCTGTTGCGACAGGTATCACTGTTGTCTTCCTTTTACAGATGAAGTTCATTTTACAGGCCCAGCGAGTTCAAGCACGTGGTGTGTGCAGCATGTTTTCTCTCTGGAATTCTTGTCTCTGCTCAGCTTATGGGAGAAAAAAGGAACATGGGCCTTGGAGGTAAGGAGATCCATGTTCAAACCCAGACCCCAGCACTTTTGGACTGTGTGACCTTGGGCAGCTTCTCCAAATCTTCATCAGTAAGTGGAGGAAATACTGGACCTCCTCCCAGTGGTTATTGGGAGGAAAGCTCGGACAGTCCCATCCCAAAGGAGCCCGTGGCTCTCCCTTTCCCCAGCACGTGCATGGCCCTTGGGGCCCACGCTGTGAGTCGTGGTTTCCCCGCCTGCCTCTCCTCCCCCATGGTGGCCTCCCTGATAGGCCCCACCTTTGAACCTACAGCTGCGACACTTCTGATCTGCGAATCCCCCATCCCCGCTCTCTCCATCGGGCAAGCTCAGCCTCCCTGGCCTGGCCCCAAGAGACAAGGGCCAAGCCTGTAGGGTTTAGAGGATCCTGTGTCTGTGGCTTCCTTCCCTTCTCTGTCTTCCTGCTCTGCCAGCCAGGGACCATCTCATGTCATTCTTTCCCTGGGAACAAGGTGCGACTTCCCCATCTGCCTAGTCTGACTCAGATTCATATTTCAACCCTGTTCTTCCTAATCTCTTCACCAATCCATCATGCCACAGACGCATACCCCTGCCACTGCCCCTGTCAGCCGGCGTGTGTTGACGTTTCTCAGGGCACTGCCTTCTTGAGGGACATGGGGAGTGGGTGTCAGGCCAGCCTGGGCTCCATCCCTGCATGGAAGCCTCAAGCACGGAGATAAAGTGAGTGGCGGATTGCCTCTGTGCTTTGGGGCTGCCCTTCTCTCCATAATGGACCCCCCGTCCAGTGCCCACTGCCAGCCACAGTCCTCCATGCCCCCAAACTGACCGTTTCCCACAGCATTTGTCACAGCGGACCACGCCACCTTTTTTGGAATAAAGCCTCTTCTTGACTTGCTTCTAGGACACACACTCTTCACTTTTTCTACCAGTTTCATTGGTCCATCTTCTCAGTTTCCTTGGCTGTTTCTTCCTTCTCTTCTTGACCTCTAGAGCTTGGAATCCCCAGGGGCTCCAGAGCTCAGTCCTTGGATTATTGTCCTCTGTCTATAATCACCCCCTTGGGAATCTTCTCCAATCTTAAGGACTTTAATGTCATAAGTACCCTAGCCTGACCTCTCCCCTCAGCTCCAGACTCATTTATCTACCTCGTCAGCATCTCCCAGAACAGGTGTGGGTGCTATCATTCATCAAGTTTCTCAGGTCAAAAATCTAGGGGTCATCCTTGATGCCTGTCTTTGTTTTAACTGCCAAACTCAATTCATTAACCAGTCCAGTTTATTCTACCTTTGAAATGTTTTTGGACCCCAGCCACGTCTGACCATCTCCATCGCTAATGCCAAGGTGCAAACGATCATCACTGATCATTGGTCTCATGGATTATTGCAAGCGCTTTGTATCAGGATTCCCCAGAGAAACAGAACTGATTCTGTTAAATATGTATATATATTCTCTTCTCTCTTCTTATCTGTCTTCTATCTCCGCTTAGTTGTTCTGTTCTGCCTGACTCTCTTGACCCCGTGGACTGTAGCCTGCCAGGCTCCTCTGTGCATTGGATTTTCCGGGCAAGAATAGCGGAGTGGGTTGCCATTTCCTTCTCNGTCTCATGGATTATTGCAAGCGCTTTGTATCAGGATTCCCCAGAGAAACAGAACTGATTCTGTTAAATATGTATATATATTCTCTTCTCTCTTCTTATCTGTCTTCTATCTCCGCTTAGTTGTTCTGTTCTGCCTGACTCTCTTGACCCCGTGGACTGTAGCCTGCCAGGCTCCTCTGTGCATTGGATTTTCCGGGCAAGAATAGTGGAGTGGGTTGCCATTTCCTTCTCCATCTTCTATCTCTGCCTGTCTAGATTTTATTTACTTAAAATTTTTTTTATTGGAGAATGGTTGGTTTGTAATGTTGTGTTAGTTTCAGGTGTACAACAAAATGAGTCAGTTGTACATATACATATATGTACCCTTTTTTAGATTCTTTCCCCATAGAAGTTATTACAGAGTATTGAATAGAGTTACCTGTACTATACGGCCTTCCCTGATGGCTCATCTGGTAAAGACTCCGCCTGCGATGTGGGAGACCTGGGTGCAATCCCTGGGTTGGGAAGATCCCCTGGAGAAGGGGGTGGCTACCAACTCCAGTATTCTGGCCTGGAGAATTCCATAGACCGTATAGTCCATTGGGTTGCAAAGAGTCAGACATGACTGAATGACTTTCATGCAGGTTCTTATTAGTTATCTATTTTATATATAGTAATGTGTATGCGTTGGACTTACCTGGTGACTCATCAGTAAAGAACTCGCCTGTCAATGTAAGAGACATAAGACCCCTGGGTTAGGAAGATCCTTGGAGAAGGAAATGGCAACCCACTCCAGTATTCTTGCCTGAGAAATCCCACAGACAGAAGGGCCTGGTGGGCTACAGTCCATGGGGTTGCAAAGAGTCAGAAACAACTTAGCAACTAAACAGCAACAACAATGTGTATATGTCAGTTCCAATTTCCCAATTTATCCCTCCCTCCCTCTTACCCACTGGTAACCATAAATCTGTTTTCTACTCCTGCAACTGTTTCTGTTTTGTAGGTAAACTGTGCAGATTTCTTTTAAAAGATGGGCTCTCTTGCCTGGAAAACCCCATGGACGGAGGAGCCTGGTAGGCTGCAGTCCATGGGGTCTCTAGGAGTCAGACACAACTGAGCGACTTCACTTTCACTTTTCACTTTCATGCATTGGAGAAGGAAATGGCAACCCACTCCTGTGTTCTTGCCTGGAGAATCCCAGGGACGGGGGAGCCTAGTGGGCTGCCATCTATGGGGTCGCACAGAGTCGGACACGACTGAAGCGACTTAGCAGCAGCAGCAGCAACTTGGAAGCTGGCAAGTTTGAAATCTGTAGGGCTGGTTGGCAGCTGGAAATGTAGATGCAGTCGTGTGTCTGAATTTTGAAGGTCAAGCCAGCAGGTGGGAAATTCAGGCAGGGTTTCTAGGTTGCAATCTTGAGGCAGGATTCCTTCTTCTTTTTCAGAAAAATCTCAGTGTTTCTGAGGCCTTCAGCTGATTGGATGCAGCCCACACACATGATTCACTTGAACTCTACTGACTGTAAACAATCACATCTGACAAAAATATCTTCACAACATCTAGACTCATGGTTGACCAAACATCTGGGCACTACAACCTGGCCAAGAGCTTTCCAAACAGATCTCTTTCCTGTCTTTAGGCCTCCTTGCAGCAGCCGCTGTAGTGATCCTGTTGAAATCTAAGTCAGATCATGTCTCTCCCCTGCTTGTTGAACCCACTAATGATTTTCCACTTTACCCAAGGTAAAATTCAAAGGCTTCCACTGGCCCTGAAGGTCCCTTTGGCCCCCTTCATGTCTCTGAGCTCATTGCAAAATTCTGCCCTTCACCCTCCGGGTTCCAGCCACACTTGCTTCCTTGCTGTCACCCAAGCAGGCTAAAGGTAGCTTGCCTTGGAAATCTGCTCTTCCCCCATGCACTTGTGTGGCTCTCCCGTCACTTCCTCCAAGTCTGTTCAATGCCACTTCCCCAAAGAAATCCCTCCTGATCATCCTACCTCAGAAAGCTTCCCTATCACTCTGGTCCCCTTACTTTTTTGTAGCACCTGTCATATATGAACATTTCATTTCTTGCATTTCTCTTGCCACTAGAAAGGAATTTATCTGTTTTCCACAAACAATATCTGGCACATGAAAGTGAAAGTCGTTCAGTCGTGTCTGACTCTTTGGGGCCCCATACAATCCATGGCGTTCTCCAGGCCAGAATACTAGAGTGTTCCCTTCTCCAGGGCATCTTCCCAACCCAGGGATCGAACCCAGGTCTCCCACACTGCAGGCAGATTCTTTACCAGCTGAGCCACAAGGGAAGCCCAAGAATATTGGAGTGGGTAGCTTATCCCTTCTCCAGCAGATCTTCCAGACCCAGGAATTGAACCGAGGTCTCCTGCATTGCAGGCGGATTCTTTACCAACTTAGCTATTAGGGAAGTCTATAATTGGCACATATCTGGCACACAATTGGTGCTTAATAAATACCTACTGAATTGAGTAAATGAATAGGATTCAAAGATTAACTCCACTAAGCACTAAATGTTTGGGCTTGGAAAGCATCCTGCTTCTCTGAGCCTCATTCATCTTGATAGCATCTTCCTGTCATATGCAAGGGGCCTGGTGACTATTCAAAAAACGTGAAAACACTGCGAACCAGTGTTCTTAGCTGTGAATTTATCAAGAAACAAAATCCTTTTTGTGTCATATGTGCACTGCAAATTCTAGGGCGTACAAGAATTTCATCAGCACATAGTTACTGCTGGCCCGTTATGTTCCAAGCACTATTCTAGGCACAACGGATACAGTCACCAACAAACCAGACTAGGCCACGGTCCACAGAGCAGTGCCAGTGGCTCGGGTGGAGGGTCAGAATGGAGATGCTGAGAACAGGTTGGATTCTAGACATTCACTGAAGTCAGAGCCCACAGGATTTTCTGTTCTTTTGAGTGTGAAGGGTGAATGAGGAGAGGACAACTTGTCAAGGACAAGTCTAACTGTGACCCACAGCAAATGGGGCTGCCTCTTACCGAGATGGGAAGGAGGGATGAGCAGGTCAGATGAGGGTCTGGAGAGTTCAGCTTGAACATGTTAAGCATGAAATGCCTATTTGACCTCTGAGTAGAGATGTGGGCCACTGACGTACATGCTGTGGTCACCAGGGAGGATCTGATTCTTAGGGTCTCGGAACTGGACTGAGAGAGGAACTGGAAGGAGAAGAGGCCAGACCCCAGGGCTGAGCTGTGACAGGGTCCTGCAGCATTTGGAGGTAAAGCAGAGCATGAGGAACCAGCAAAGCAGACGGAGAAGAAGCAGTAGGTAGAGCCCCCCAAAGAGAGTTTAGTCTTCAAAGCCAAGGAAGCATTTCAGGAACAAGAGCCTGCTCCGTGGGGTGAAGTGCTGAGTTCGCTCTGGTAAGATGAAGACAAGACTGCCCCGGGATTTGACAGGATGGAAGTGGCTGGTGACCTGGACAGGATCAGGTTCAGGAAAGCAGTGGACGAGAACCTGATTGGAGTGGGACTGAGAGAGGAGAGGAGGACAGGAAGTGGACACAGTGAGAATGATGGTCTCCTTCTAGAGCCGAGTTCTTAATGGTGACCTTAAATTAAAGCGTGAAATGGAGAGATGATAAAACTTAAAGAAAAATCAGTGTATTGGGTCTAGCAGAAGGTCCTGTATGGTGAACTGTTTAAACCGAGGTGTGGTGGTTTTCCAGTTTCCCAAATGAAATGTGGGCCTTTCTCTGAAGAAGCAGGTGACCTAGTGAATGGTTTCATTTTTTTGCTCTGGTCAGTGGAAGACTCAGAGTAAGTTTGTACCCCAACGTTAGTAATGACACTGAAGCTCGTTCAGCCAGTGGTGTCCCTTTTGATCTGTTTATTTCCCCAGTCTGCCCGGAGAAGGCGATGGCACCCCACTCCAGCNCTCTTCTCTCTTCTTATCTGTCTTCTATCTCCGCTTAGTTGTTCTGTTCTGCCTGACTCTCTTGACCCCGTGGACTGTAGCCTGCCAGGCTCCTCTGTGCATTGGATTTTCCGGGCAAGAATAGTGGAGTGGGTTGCCATTTCCTTCTCCATCTTCTATCTCTGCCTGTCTAGATTTTATTTACTTAAAATTTTTTTTATTGGAGAATGGTTGGTTTGCAATGTTGTGTTAGTTTCAGGTGTACAACAAAATGAGTCAGTTGTACATATACATATATGTACCCTTTTTTAGATTCTTTCCCCATAGAAGTTATTACAGAGTATTGAATAGAGTTACCTGTACTATACGGCCTTCCCTGATGGCTCATCTGGTAAAGACTCCGCCTGCGATGTGGGAGACCTGGGTGCAATCCCTGGGTTGGGAAGATCCCCTGGAGAAGGGGGTGGCTACCAACTCCAGTATTCTGGCCTGGAGAATTCCATAGACCGTATAGTCCATTGGGTTGCAAAGAGTCAGACATGACTGAATGACTTTCATGCAGGTTCTTATTAGTTATCTATTTTATATATAGTAATGTGTATGCGTTGGACTTACCTGGTGACTCATCAGTAAAGAACTCGCCTGTCAATGTAAGAGACATAAGACCCCNTAGTCCATTGGGTTGCAAAGAGTCAGACATGACTGAATGACTTTCATGCAGGTTCTTATTAGTTATCTATTTTATATATAGTAATGTGTATGCGTTGGACTTACCTGGTGACTCATCAGTAAAGAACTCGCCTGTCAACGTAAGAGACATAAGACCCCTGGGTTAGGAAGATCCTTGGAGAAGGAAATGGCAACCCACTCCAGTATTCTTGCTGAGAAATCCCACAGACAGAAGGGCCTGGTGGGCTACAGTCCATGGGGTTGCAAAGAGTCAGAAACAACTTAGCAACTAAACAGCAACAACAATGTGTATATGTCAGTTCCAGTTTCCCAATTTATCCCTCCCTCCCTCTTACCCACTGGTAACCATAAATCTGTTTTCTACTCCTGCAACTGTTTCTGTTTTGTAGGTAAACTGTGCAGATTTCTTTTAAAAGATGGGCTCTCTTGCCTGGAAAACCCCATGGACGGAGGAGCCTGGTAGGCTGCAGTCCATGGGGTCTCTAGGAGTCGGACACAACTGAGCGACTTCACTTTCACTTTTCACTTTCATGCATTGGAGAAGGAAATGGCAACCCACTCCCGTGTTCTTGCCTGGAGAATCCCAGGGACGGGGGAGCCTAGTGGGCTGCCGTCTATGGGGTCGCACAGAGTCGGACACGACTGAAGCGACTTAGCAGCAGCAGCAGCAACTTGGAAGCTGGCAAGTTTGAAATCTGTAGGGCTGGTTGGCAGCTGGAAATGTAGATGCAGTCGTGTGTCTGAATTTTGAAGGTCAAGCCAGCAGGTGGGAAATTCAGGCAGGGTTTCTAGGTTGCAATCTTGAGGCAGGATTCCTTCTTCTTTTTCAGAAAAATCTCAGTGTTTCTGAGGCCTTCAGCTGATTGGATGCAGCCCACACACATGATTCACTTGAACTCTACTGACTGTAAACAATCACATCTGACAAAAATATCTTCACAACATCTAGACTCATGGTTGACCAAACATCTGGGCACTACAACCTGGCCAAGAGCTTTCCAAACAGATCTCTTTCCTGTCTTTAGGCCTCCTTGCAGCAGCCGCTGTAGTGATCCTGTTGAAATCTAAGTCAGATCATGTCTCTCCCCTGCTTGTTGAACCCACTAATGATTTTCCACTTTACCCAAGGTAAAATTCAAAGGCTTCCACTGGCCCTGAAGGTCCCTTTGGCCCCCTTCACGTCTCTGAGCTCATTGCAAAATTCTGCCCTTCACCCTCCGGGTTCCAGCCACACTTGCTTCCTTGCTGTCACCCAAGCAGGCTAAAGGTAGCTTGCCTTGGAAATCTGCTCTTCCCCCATGCACTTGTGTGGCTCTCCCGTCACTTCCTCCAAGTCTGTTCAATGCCACTTCCCCAAAGAAATCCCTCCTGATCATCCTACCTCAGAAAGCTTCCCTATCACTCTGGTCCCCTTACTTTTTTGTAGCACCTGTCATATATGAACATTTCATTTCTTGCATTTCTCTTGCCACTAGAAAGGAATTTATCTGTTTTCCACAAACAATATCTGGCACATGAAAGTGAAAGTCGTTCAGTCGTGTCTGACTCTTTGGGGCCCCATACAATCCATGGCGTTCTCCAGGCCAGAATACTAGAGTGTTCCCTTCTCCAGGGCATCTTCCCAACCCAGGGATCGAACCCAGGTCTCCCACACTGCAGGCAGATTCTTTACCAGCTGAGCCACAAGGGAAGCCCAAGAATATTGGAGTGGGTAGCTTATCCCTTCTCCAGCAGATCTTCTAGACCCAGGAATTGAACCGAGGTCTCCTGCATTGCAGGCGGATTCTTTACCAACTTAGCTATTAGGGAAGTCTATAATTGGCACATATCTGGCACACAATTGGTGCTTAATAAATACCTACTGAATTGAGTAAATGAATAGGATTCAAAGATTAACTCCACTAAGCACTAAATGTTTGGGCTTGGAAAGCATCCTGCTTCTCTGAGCCTCATTCATCTTGATAGCATCTTCCTGTCATATGCAAGGGGCCTGGTGACTATTCAAAAAACGTGAAAACACTGCGAACCAGTGTTCTTAGCTGTGAATTTATCAAGAAACAAAATCCTTTTTGTGTCATATGTGCACTGCAAATTCTAGGGCGTACAAGAATTTCATCAGCACATAGTTACTGCTGGCCCGTTATGTTCCAAGCACTATTCTAGGCACAACGGATACAGTCACCAACAAACCAGACTAGGCCACGGTCCACAGAGCAGTGCCAGTGGCTCGGGTGGAGGGTCAGAATGGAGATGCTGAGAACAGGTTGGATTCTAGACATTCACTGAAGTCAGAGCCCACAGGATTTTCTGTTCTTTTGAGTGTGAAGGGTGAATGAGGAGAGGACAACTTGTCAAGGACAAGTCTAACTGTGACCCACAGCAAATGGGACTGCCTCTTACCGAGATGGGAAGGAGGGATGAGCAGGTCAGATGAGGGTCTGGAGAGTTCAGCTTGAACATGTTAAGCATGAAATGCCTATTTGACCTCTGAGTAGAGATGTGGGCCACTGACGTACATGCTGTGGTCACCAGGGAGGATCTGATTCTTAGGGTCTCGGAACTGGACTGAGAGAGGAACTGGAAGGAGAAGAGGCCAGACCCCAGGGCTGAGCTGTGACAGGGTCCTGCAGCATTTGGAGGTAAAGCAGAGCATGAGGAACCAGCAAAGCAGACGGAGAAGAAGCAGTAGGTAGAGCCCCCCAAAGAGAGTTTAGTCTTCAAAGCCAAGGAAGCATTTCAGGAACAAGAGCCTGCTCCGTGGGGTGAAGTGCTGAGTTCGCTCTGGTAAGATGAAGACAAGACTGCCCCGGGATTTGACAAGATGGAAGTGGCTGGTGACCTGGACAGGATCAGGTTCAGGAAAGCAGTGGACGAGAACCTGATTGGAGTGGGACTGAGAGAGGAGAGGAGGACAGGAAGTGGACACAGTGAGAATGGAGGTCTCCTTCTATAGCCGAGTTCTTAATGGTGACCTTAAATTAAAGCGTGAAATGGAGAGATGATAAAACTTAAAGAAAAATCAGTGTATTGGGTCTAGCAGAAGGTCCTGTATGGTGAACTGTTTAAACCGAGGTGTGGTGGTTTTCCAGTTTCCCAAATGAAATGTGGGCCTTTCTCTGAAGAAGCAGGTGACCTAGTGAATGGTTTCATTTTTTTGCTCTGGTCAGTGGAAGACTCAGAGTAAGTTTGTACCCCAACGTTAGTAATGACACTGAAGCTCGTTCAGCCAGTGGTGTCCCTTTTGATCTGTTTATTTCCCCAGTCTGCCCGGAGAAGGCGATGGCACCCCACTCCAGCACTCTTGCCTGGAAAATCCCATGGATGGAGGAGGCTGGTAGGCTGCAGTCCATGGGGTCACTAAGAGTCGGACACGACTGAGTGACTTCACTTTCGCTTTTCACTTTGATGCCTTGGAGAAGGAAATGGCAACCCAACCAGTGCTCTTGCCTGGAGAATCCCAGGGACGGGGGAGCCTGGTGGGCTGCCGTCTATGGGGTGGCACAGAGTCGAACACGACTGAAGCGACTTAGCAGCGGCAGCAGCAGCCGGTCTACCCATACTGTACTGATCTTGCCGCACCCCCTCACCTTCCCCACCTCCACACACACAGCCCTTTAAGTCTGTTTGTATTCTCCCCAGCTTCATTGTCTAGATGAACTGGGTTGGGGATGTTTTTCAAAAAAGCAAACAAGTGGATCAGGGCTGCCCCCTGGTGACAGTCAAGGAACACTGCAGGCAGAGGAAGCCGGCTGTCCTTCCTTAGAGCTTCCGTTCTCTCAGCCACCCCTTGAGAGGTAAAGGGTGAGGAGACAGACCGTCTGATTTGAGGCGCAGTGGGAAGCCCCAGTCCGCATGTCTATGCCTGGCTATGAGGGGTGTCCTGCAAACATGATTGTGGCAGTCTACAGAAGAAAGCCTGTGAGGTCGTCAGGAAAAAGTCCCTGCTTGCTAGCTGCTGGGTTCTGTGGTCTCTAGATAGTGGATGCTGAGGTGAACAAGAGGGCGGCAGTAGGGTGGAGAGGGAGGAGAACGTTCAGGCCACAGGCAGGACCCAGTACTGCCCGCAGGGCCTGGGGGCAGCCAAGGGGCAGCCCGAGGCAGCAGGAGAACCCTGGCGAAGCGGGGGACCTGGGCCTCCAGGGTCTGGTGCCGCCTGAGCTGCAGGCAGAAGCTGGCTCAGACAGAAGACTTGAGTCTTGCCCTCTTGGGAGGGGATGGTGTGCTTCTGACCTTGGCCTCTGCCGGCATCTCTGCCTTCCTCCCCTTGGGGTCAAAGGTGTGTGTGAACACGTGTGTGCATGCCTGCCGGCTGTGAACACGGGTGCTCTTTGTGTCTGTAGGGGAGCATGTGTGTGCACGTGTGGTAGGTGAGTGTGCATGTACACGTGCATGCGTGTGTGAGAGCACGTGATCACGAGTAGGCTGTCTGTAGGCATCTGCATGTTGGTGTGGGTGCATGTGCAGACGTACGCGTGTAGGCATGTGTGTGTGAGCATGCGTGTGTGCTTATGTCTGTATGTAAGCGGGGGTGTCCCAGGGTGTGCCAGGTGCTGGAAGGGAGGCCTCTGTCGCCTGGATGTGCACAGGGGCCGGGTGGTGGCCAGGGTCCCATCTGAGGCAGGCCTGGGCCCAGGGGTGGGGCTTCCAGGGTGGAGGGTGGAGGCCGGGGCTGGAGGAGCAGCCTTCACACAGCTGCGTGGAAGCTGGGGGACTAATGGAGGACCCGGGAAGGCGTCCAGCCCAGGGCAGCCGGATCGGACTGTTCTCGCTTCTTCACCTCTCCCAGCTCCCTCCAGCAGAAGCCCAGGTGCTGTGGCTTTTGAAGTTGGGTGGAGCCGAGGTCACACGACTGTGGACTCCTGGGCAAATCCTTCACTTCACTGAAGGCTAGTTCTCTCGATAGTGAGATGGAAACAGCACAGCTTGGTGACCGAAGTGGGGTTATGAGGGCATAGAAAGGCCAGCGAGTGTTCACTGGGGGCTGACGATGAGCCAGCCCTGATCTAAGGGTTTTACAAGTACAAACATGTGGCTTTCGCACACAACCTTCGGTGGTAGAGAACACAAAGGCACAGAGAGGCTTATTAACTTTCTTGAGAACACACAGCTTGTATGTGGCAGAGCTCCTGAGCTGGTGTCACAAGCACTATACTGACCTGTATGAGCGGTGAGTGGATACAACGCATCCCTCAAAGTGCTTGCCACGTTGTAGACCCTCGATAGCTGTCTCCTTGTCCCTTCTACCCTCTGTCTCTCCTAAAAGTTCAGGGCAACAATTGAAGGAAAGAGTAAATCCTCTTCATGAATGCAACCTTGCAGAAGTTCTTGGGAGTGGTGGAATCCTGATGTATCAAAGAAATGACTGGGATGTTGGTTCCTATAACCCCACCACCAGCAAGGTGATAATAGCAACATATTGTTATATATGCTGATATGTACGTAACAGTTTGATGTAGTCTTTCATTCAGTTGACACTTATTGAGCTTCAGTTCTTTGCTGGACATCAGGGCTCAGAAATAAGGGACTTCCCTGTTGGCTCAGACAGTAAAGAATCTGCCTACAATGTGGAAGACTTGGGTTTGAACCCTGGGTTGGGAAGATCCCTTCCTGGAGAANTCCCTTCTCCAGGGCATCTTCCCAACCCAGGGATCGAACCCAGGTCTCCCACACTGCAGGCAGATTCTTTACCAGCTGAGCCACAAGGGAAGCCCAAGAATATTGGAGTGGGTAGCTTATCCCTTCTCCAGCAGATCTTCTAGACCCAGGAATTGAACCGAGGTCTCCTGCATTGCAGGCGGATTCTTTACCAACTTAGCTATTAGGGAAGTCTATAATTGGCACATATCTGGCACACAATTGGTGCTTAATAAATACCTACTGAATTGAGTAAATGAATAGGATTCAAAGATTAACTCCACTAAGCACTAAATGTTTGGGCTTGGAAAGCATCCTGCTTCTCTGAGCCTCATTCATCTTGATAGCATCTTCCTGTCATATGCAAGGGGCCTGGTGACTATTCAAAAAACGTGAAAACACTGCGAACCAGTGTTCTTAGCTGTGAATTTATCAAGAAACAAAATCCTTTTTGTGTCATATGTGCACTGCAAATTCTAGGGCGTACAAGAATTTCATCAGCACATAGTTACTGCTGGCCCGTTATGTTCCAAGCACTATTCTAGGCACAACGGATACAGTCACCAACAAACCAGACTAGGCCACGGTCCACAGAGCAGTGCCAGTGGCTCGGGTGGAGGGTCAGAATGGAGATGCTGAGAACAGGTTGGATTCTAGACATTCACTGAAGTCAGAGCCCACAGGATTTTCTGTTCTTTTGAGTGTGAAGGGTGAATGAGGAGAGGACAACTTGTCAAGGACAAGTCTAACTGTGACCCACAGCAAATGGGGCTGCCTCTTACCGAGATGGGAAGGAGGGATGAGCAGGTCAGATGAGGGTCTGGAGAGTTCAGCTTGAACATGTTAAGCATGAAATGCCTATTTGACCTCTGAGTAGAGATGTGGGCCACTGACGTACATGCTGTGGTCACCAGGGAGGATCTGATTCTTAGGGTCTCGGAACTGGACTGAGAGAGGAACTGGAAGGAGAAGAGGCCAGACCCCAGGGCTGAGCTGTGACAGGGTCCTGCAGCATTTGGAGGTAAAGCAGAGCATGAGGAACCAGCAAAGCAGACGGAGAAGAAGCAGTAGGTAGAGCCCCCCAAAGAGAGTTTAGTCTTCAAAGCCAAGGAAGCATTTCAGGAACAAGAGCCTGCTCCGTGGGGTGAAGTGCTGAGTTCGCTCTGGTAAGATGAAGACAAGACTGCCCCGGGATTTGACAAGATGGAAGTGGCTGGTGACCTGGACAGGATCAGGTTCAGGAAAGCAGTGGACGAGAACCTGATTGGAGTGGGACTGAGAGAGGAGAGGAGGACAGGAAGTGGACACAGTGAGAATGATGGTCTCCTTCTAGAGCCGAGTTCTTAATGGTGACCTTAAATTAAAGCGTGAAATGGAGAGATGATAAAACTTAAAGAAAAATCAGTGTATTGGGTCTAGCAGAAGGTCCTGTATGGTGAACTGTTTAAACCGAGGTGTGGTGGTTTTCCAGTTTCCCAAATGAAATGTGGGCCTTTCTCTGAAGAAGCAGGTGACCTAGTGAATGGTTTCATTTTTTTGCTCTGGTCAGTGGAAGACTCAGAGTAAGTTTGTACCCCAACGTTAGTAATGACACTGAAGCTCGTTCAGCCAGTGGTGTCCCTTTTGATCTGTTTATTTCCCCAGTCTGCCCGGAGAAGGCGATGGCACCCCACTCCAGCACTCTTGCCTGGAAAATCCCATGGATGGAGGAGGCTGGTAGGCTGCAGTCCATGGGGTCACTAAGAGTCGGACACGACTGAGTGACTTCACTTTCGCTTTTCACTTTGATGCCTTGGAGAAGGAAATGGCAACCCAACCAGTGCTCTTGCCTGGAGAATCCCAGGGACGGGGGAGCCTGGTGGGCTGCCGTCTATGGGGTGGCACAGAGTCGAACACGACTGAAGCGACTTAGCAGCGGCAGCAGCAGCCGGTCTACCCATACTGTACTGATCTTGCCGCACCCCCTCACCTTCCCCACCTCCACACACACAGCCCTTTAAGTCTGTTTGTATTCTCCCCAGCTTCATTGTCTAGATGAACTGGGTTGGGGATGTTTTTCAAAAAAGCAAACAAGTGGATCAGGGCTGCCCCCTGGTGACAGTCAAGGAACACTGCAGGCAGAGGAAGCCGGCTGTCCTTCCTTAGAGCTTCCGTTCTCTCAGCCACCCCTTGAGAGGTAAAGGGTGAGGAGACAGACCGTCTGATTTGAGGCGCAGTGGGAAGCCCCAGTCCGCATGTCTATGCCTGGCTATGAGGGGTGTCCTGCAAACATGATTGTGGCAGTCTACAGAAGAAAGCCTGTGAGGTCGTCAGGAAAAAGTCCCTGCTTGCTAGCTGCTGGGTTCTGTGGTCTCTAGATAGTGGATGCTGAGGTGAACAAGAGGGCGGCAGTAGGGTGGAGAGGGAGGAGAACGTTCAGGCCACAGGCAGGACCCAGTACTGCCCGCAGGGCCTGGGGGCAGCCAAGGGGCAGCCCGAGGCAGCAGGAGAACCCTGGCGAAGCGGGGGACCTGGGCCTCCAGGGTCTGGTGCCGCCTGAGCTGCAGGCAGAAGCTGGCTCAGACAGAAGACTTGAGTCTTGCCCTCTTGGGAGGGGATGGTGTGCTTCTGACCTTGGCCTCTGCCGGCATCTCTGCCTTCCTCCCCTTGGGGTCAAAGGTGTGTGTGAACACGTGTGTGCATGCCTGCCGGCTGTGAACACGGGTGCTCTTTGTGTCTGTAGGGGAGCATGTGTGTGCACGTGTGGTAGGTGAGTGTGCATGTACACGTGCATGCGTGTGTGAGAGCACGTGATCACGAGTAGGCTGTCTGTAGGCATCTGCATGTTGGTGTGGGTGCATGTGCAGACGTACGCGTGTAGGCATGTGTGTGTGAGCATGCGTGTGTGCTTATGTCTGTATGTAAGCGGGGGTGTCCCAGGGTGTGCCAGGTGCTGGAAGGGAGGCCTCTGTCGCCTGGATGTGCACAGGGGCCGGGTGGTGGCCAGGGTCCCATCTGAGGCAGGCCTGGGCCCAGGGGTGGGGCTTCCAGGGTGGAGGGTGGAGGCCGGGGCTGGAGGAGCAGCCTTCACACAGCTGCGTGGAAGCTGGGGGACTAATGGAGGACCCGGGAAGGCGTCCAGCCCAGGGCAGCCGGATCGGACTGTTCTCGCTTCTTCACCTCTCCCAGCTCCCTCCAGCAGAAGCCCAGGTGCTGTGGCTTTTGAAGTTGGGTGGAGCCGAGGTCACACGACTGTGGACTCCTGGGCAAATCCTTCACTTCACTGAAGGCTAGTTCTCTCGATAGTGAGATGGAAACAGCACAGCTTGGTGACCGAAGTGGGGTTATGAGGGCATAGAAAGGCCAGCGAGTGTTCACTGGGGGCTGACGATGAGCCAGCCCTGATCTAAGGGTTTTACAAGTACAAACATGTGGCTTTCGCACACAACCTTTGGTGGTAGAGAACACAAAGGCACAGAGAGGCTTATTAACTTTCTTGACAACACACAGCTTGTATGTGGCAGAGCTCCTGAGCTGGTGTCACAAGCACTATACTGACCTGTATGAGCGGTGAGTGGATACAACGCATCCCTCAAAGTGCTTGTCACGTTGTAGACCCTCGATAGCTGTCTCCTTGTCCCTTCTACCCTCTGTCTCTCCTAAAAGTTCAGGGCAACAATTGAAGGAAAGAGTAAATCCTCTTCATGAATGCAACCTTGCAGAAGTTCTTGGGAGTGGTGGAATCCTGATGTATCAAAGAAATGACTGGGATGTTGGTTCCTATAACCCCACCACCAGCAAGGTGATAATAGCAACATATTGTTATATATGCTGATATGTACGTAACAGTTTGATGTAGTCTTTCATTCAGTTGACACTTATTGAGCTTCAGTTCTTTGCTGGACATCAGGGCTCAGAAATAAGGGACTTCCCTGTTGGCTCAGACAGTAAAGAATCTGCCTACAATGTGGAAGACTTGGGTTTGAACCCTGGGTTGGGAAGATCCCTTCCTGGAGAAGGGGCTGGCTACCTACTCCAGTATCCTAGCCTGGAGAATTCCATGGTCAGAAGAGCATGGCACGCTCCAGTTCACGGGGTTGCAGAGTCAGACACGACTGAACGGCTAACACTTTCACTTTCACGGCTCAGAAACGGATAAGAAGGTCCCTGATCTCAAAGGGCTCATCATGGTCGGTGAGGACAGGTGAGGTCAATACCGTGTGGCAGATGTGGGGAGTGGGGAGGCTTAGGAGGTGGCAGAACCCCAAGGAGGCACCACCTGCCTCCAGTGAAAAAGTGGGGGAGCTGTCGGCCCCCTGCAGCCCTTTGCTCACGTCTCAGCCCAGATGCTTCCCCAGACCTCTGCCATGTCTGGCCTAGCACCCTTCTTCCAGGAAGCCAGCCCAGACCATGTCCTTCCTCTCCTTCTCGGTAACTCCCGCGGTCCTTGTGCTCCCTCCATGGACTCTAGCTTCTGCTACCTTTTTCTGGTTTGGGTGCAAGGGACCCGTCTCCACAGATAGACAGCATCCTCTCCAGGGCTCAGCCTTCAACTCACATTCCTCAGAGACTCGGTGCTCAGTTGGCCCCGCACAAGCCCAGGGCACATCATCTTTACCGATGCTCCAGTTGGGGGTTCTTTGTTTGCAGCACCAGGGTTGAGCTGCTGAGGAAATCCTAACTGCTGAGTCAGGGGCCCCTGCTTTGCCAAGCAGGACTGAGTTTCATTAAGTGAGGATGAAATACAAATTCCCCACAGCATTCACGGGATTGATGTCCAAGGCGCAGCTGCCATTTATGTTTTGAAATTTGCAGTTGGGGATCATTGTGAAACTTGATTGCTCGGTCTTGGGGACTTCTTAAAGTCCAACTCTCACAATAAGGCCAATCAGACTCCACCATCAAATGTCAAATAGGAGCTAATGAACCATTCACGGGCTGGGGAGAGAAATCAGGCAATCTCTTATTTCAGGATTATCCCTTCCAAATATTGAATCTGAACTGTAAGCAGAATTTGCTATAATTGCGTCCCCCTCCTCGCGGGTATGGGGGATCATTGGCATTCGCTGTGTGTCTCAGCTTTCTGGAGAGAGGCTTGACAAGCCGACCCGCTGCTGTCTGGAGGCACGTGCTCCTGGGGACACCGTTTAGAGAGGGAGTGGGCAAGGTGTTCTGGGAGTCTTCGGCTCCCTTGGCTGAGTCGGTTGAGCCTGATGTTGGCTGGGTGTCCCAGGTGCCTGTGTGGCAGCCTCTGCATAGGAGAGAGCCGTCTCCGGGCAGGGAGGAGGACACCTTCACATTGGTTCCACTGGGAGCCTGGCTTTGGCTTCAGGAAGGTCATTCCGGTTCAGGGACAAAGGAATGTGTCTGTTGCACTGGGATCTGCAAAGACTATCCGCTCGGTTGCCCTCCTGTGGTCTGATGCCCAAATATGTATGTTGCTCTCTGACACCCCTTTGAAACATGTGGCTGGGTGACTTGGGTCATAATAGAGGGTTTGCCATCACTTTGACCTGGGACGGCACTGTGATACGGGAGGCGTTTCTTTCCCTCTTGATTGCTCTTGGAACGGAGGGCAGCACGGTGGTGAGCCACTCCCTGTGGCAGAGGTGGCGGACCGTCCGGCACAGTGTCCTCTCCCCTGTCAGCTGCACGGTCCAGGCTGGAAAGCAGCTGTCTGGCCAGCGATATGCAGTTAGGCTTAGTCACATGGCTGGCTTTCATCACTAAAGCCGTGAGAGGCGGCAATGTGGGCTGCTCACAGTTCAAGGATCTCAAGGGGCCGTACACCTTCTCCACCCCGATTTCCCTCCTTTACTAAGTGGTTTCGGGTGATGACAAGGCTCAACGGGATGAGCTCACAGATAGGAGAAGCCAGAGTCCCTGAATCACCCACGTTCAGGCTAGGCACCGGTAAGTGGAGTGCATCCAACCGTTCCTCTCTCCCCATAGCTACTGTCCTGTGAACTTGGAGTAACCCCAAGGTGGTGGAGCACATTGATCAAATCAACGGCCTCACAGCTTGTGGGATCTTAGTTCAGCAGCCAGATACCTGGGGCCATAACAGTGAAAGCAGAGGGTCCTAACCACTCTGGGAATTCCCTCATTATTTTCTTGAATCAGGTTTGCCACAAAATTAAAGGAGACTTCTCCTGGCCCCATGTGGGCATCGCCTGTCCCATGATCAACAACACTCACCAGAGTGTTACTGTTTTAAAACCAAGAGTGAATTTATGTTGACACGTCCTGATCACCTGAAGTCCACAGTTTATCTTAGGGTTCACTCTGGGTGTTGTGTTTTCTGTGGGTTTGGACAAATGTATGACATCCATCCATCATTATGATACTGTACAGAGTATCTTCATTGAATTATTTTGCTTTTCCTTTTTTTTTTAACCCCATCATGCCATGCTTGTGTGCTAAGTTGCTTCAGTTGTGTCTGATTCTTTGTAACCCTATGGACTGTAGCCCACCAGGTTCCTCTGTCCACAGGATTTCCCAGGCAAGAATACTGGAGCAGGTTACCATTTTCTCCTCCAGGGGATCTTCCCAACCCAGGGATGGAACCAGCATCTCTTGTGTCGCCTGCATTGGCAGGCAGGCAGGCGCTGTACCACTAGCACCACCGGGGAAGCCCCATCATGCCGTGAATTCTTAGGCAATGGGTTCCAGTGGCTCAGGCTCCCCTCCATGGGTCTCACAAAGCCTGCCTCTCTGGTTGGAGCAGGCTGGCACTTCCACTAAACCCGGCACCTTCCTCCTTGTCTCCTTTCTATCCTGGCTCTTAGAGTGCTTACTGCTTTCAACGCATTCAAGCCTTCTCTTGGCAAGTATCTTGTCCTTCTCCTGTTTGTTTATAGCAACGTCAGCAACACGCAGGCCTGGGTCACAAGCTCCTCCAGTTTTGCTGTGGTGACGCAGTGCATTCCTTTTGGAACAGTCCTGTTCCTGGATGTCGACAACATCACCTTCTTCGTAGGTTCACATGCACATGGCTGAAAGAAAAACTTCCTGCTTTCTAAAAGGCCTGGAGAACATTTAGTGGGTGCCTCTCCCCTTTCTCTTCATGTTGGTCATTTTGGTGGTTCTGGCTAAAAGGCCATAAATGCTTTTTGAATGAAAAAAAAAAAGTCTTGAAAATAGTATTGGGAAAAAAAGATCAGAATGTATAGGCTGAAACAGCTGTTCAACAAGGTTCTGCTGTCAGCACAGGGAAGCATATTCAATATTCTTTGATAAACCATAATGAAAAAGAATATGAAGAACAATATATATTTGTATAACAGAATCACTTTGCCGTACAGCAGAAATTAACACAACTTTGTATACTTCAATAAAATACATTGAAAAAAATAAGAAGCAACTGTTTAAATCCAGAGTTGGCTCCTAGTCCACATGTGGCTTAAATCAGCACCTTTCTCACGGTGTTTCACTACAGCTTATTTGGACCTCAGTGGCACCCNTGCCGTACAGCAGAAATTAACACAACTTTGTATACTTCAGTAAAACACATTGAAAAAAAAAAGAAGCAATCGTTTAAATCCAGAGTTGGCTCCTAGTCCACGTGTGGCTTAAATCAGCACCTTTCTCACGGTGTTTCACTACAGCTTATTTGGACCTCAGTGGCACCCCAGCTTGGTCCTTGCCTTCCTTCCCACGAATGACAGTGTTGCCTAAAATTTTCAAGCTTCGTTGATTAACACACTAGTCCGAGGCGGTACTCTTGAAGGGGCAGTGTTCTTCGATACATCTTTTGACCTGTTTGTTTAAAAACGCACCGTGTAACTGAAACATACATTGTCCCAGTTCCTCTTCCATCATGATTTGGAAGAAGACTTGGCAGCAAATCTGGATGTTGGAATCTTTCTGGAAATTTTAGTCATCCTGTCGTCTGTCAGCAGGTGCTGGGCACTTACTCTGTGCAGGCAGTGGTGAGTCCTTTAATCCTCTCCACGCCTCTGTGAGGGGTCACTCCCGTTTCGTTGTTGTTTAGTCTCTCAGTTGTGTCTGACTCTTTGTGACCCCGTGGACGGTAGCCCACCAGGCTGCTCTGTCCATGGGATTCTTCAGGCAAGAACACTGGAGGGAGTTGCCATGCCTTCCTCCAGGGAATCTTCCTGACTCAGGGCTTGAGCCCACGCTTCCTGCTTTGCAGGTGGATTCTTTACTGCTGAGCCACCTGGGAAGCCCCACTCCCACTTTAGAGATGGATAAACTGAGGCTCTGGGAGATAGAGCCAAGTGCCAAGCTGGTACAGCAGGAATTGGTACAGCGAGGATCCAACTTCAGAGTGCCATGTGGGTAGGTGTGGTATCTTTTATAGGCCACGTGTCTTATTGAAAAGGTTGGGCAGATGCACTAGAAACCCTGCTCATTGACACCCCGTTATTCCAGAAACATTGGTTGAGGGTCTTCCCTGGGTGAGGAGGTGGCAGGGAGGCAAGGTGTCTAACAGTTGAAGCTGGAGAAGTGGAAGGCCTCCTGGGAGGCTGGGGCCTTCTTCTCACCTGAGCAGGGCCAAGTGGCTGACCTGGGGACCCCCAAAGTTCCTTCCTTCTTGAGCCCATGGACCCATGTCTGACGTGTATCCAAGTGCCCCTTCAAGCTCTGCTCTAGAAAGGAGCCACGTCTGGAAGGGGCTCCCACAGGGGCAGGCTCCCCACCCTGAAACGGTCCTGGAGCTGGTTTGCTGTCCTGTAAGCAAGGTCAGCGGTGGAAGACCCACATGACTTTAGAAACAGCCTGCTCTACTCCTAGGCAAGGAATCCTTTGGTTGATAGCACATGTTCGAGGCCCAACAGATCTAAGTTTGAATTTTAGCGTAGTTGTTCCCTAACCAGGCTTGGTCCTCCTTTGTAAAATGGTGATAACAAACTGTATCTTCTCCTCTGAGTTGTTCTGATGAGTGAATGAGTAATGCATTTAGTCCAAGACTGGCACAGTTCCGTTCAGTTCAGTCGCTCAGTCGTGTCCGACTCTTTGTGACCCCATGAATCGCAGCACGCCAGGCCTCCCTGTCCATCACCAACTCCCGGAGTTCACTCAGACTCACGTCCATCGAGTCAGTGATGCCATCCAGCCATCTCATCACAGAGATGAATATTTACCAAAACAACCAGAATTGTTCAGGTATTTTCCCAAAGTGGTGTCTTTGGCCTTCGTGGAAATCCTTAGCGTGAAGTAATAATCTTGATAACATTTGTTTGGCACAGACTAGGTGCCAGGCACTGTTGTAAGAGTTCCAGCTGTATTAAGTCATTTAATTCCTATGTCAGCTTCATGAAGTGAGTGTTATTATTATCTTCATTTCATAGATAAGGAAACTGAGGCACAGAGAGGTCAGTCCTAGAAATCTCTGAGGAGGTTCCATAAGGCTATAGGCTGCTCAACAGGAGGGTGGTTTGGTTTCAGATGGAGAACCCATTCTTAACCTCTACCAGAGCAGTCTTTTTAAAACTCTATTACGTTTAAAAAATATTTTTTTTTTGGCTGTGCCACACAGCATATGGAATCTCAGTTCCCCAACCAGGGATCAAACCTGTGCCCTCTGTATTTAAAGCTGGGAATCTTAATCACTGTACTGCCAGGGAATTCCCTAGCAAGACAGTCTTAATGATATCCCCAATATCTGTGATACCCCCTCGCAGTAAAGTGAGTGTTTTTTTAAGTTACAAATTAAGAACTCTTGTCCTTTGAAAGACACTGTTAAGAGAAGGAAAAGACATGTAACAGACTGGGAGAAAATATTTGCAAATCCCATATATGTTAAAATATTTGAATCTGGATTAAATAAACAACAATAATAAGAAAACAGCTCAATATTTCACAATGAACAAAAGATTTGAACAAATACTTCAACAAAGAAGATAAACAAATGGCAAGTGAGCACATGAAAAAAATGTTTAACATCAGTTGGCAAACAGGATCACCCTAAGATGTTCCTTTACACCCCCTTAGAATAGCTAGAATTTAAGAGACTAACTACACTATGTTTTGGCAGGGTTGTGGAGCAACAGGAACTCTCAAATATGCTGGCGGGAGTGTAAAATGGTACAATCCCTTTGGAAAACAGTTTGTCAATTTCTCAGAGTAAAATTCACACCTACCTTATGATTCCAGCCACTGCTAGGTAACTACACCTAGGTATTCATCCAAGAGAAAGGAAAGGACAGTCTATGGGAAGACTTGTATCTCAATGCTCACAGCAGCTCTAGTTGCAACAGCTCATCAAGTGATGGATCAACAACTTTGGTACACCCATGCTATGGCATACTCTCCAGCAAAAGCTGTTCAGTGTGGATGAATCTCAGAATAGTTAGACTGAGTGAAAGAAGCCTGGTGAAAAAACAAACAAACCAAGTAGATCTCTAAAGTCCCATTTATATAATTCCATTATATAAGTGAATACATATGACACATTCATTATAAAAATGAATCCATAATGACAGGAAGCAGGCAAGTGGTTGCCGGGGGCAAGGGGAGAGAAGGGTAGATTTCCAAGCTGGGAAGACATATTCCCAAGACATAGGCCCATAGGCTCAAGAAGGAAGGAAATTTGGGGGTCACCGGTTCAGCCGCTTGGCCCTCCTCAGGTGAGAGGATTTCATCATAAAGAGGAAACTTTAGGGGAGGACATATTTGCCATCTCAAGTCTGGGGGTGGTTTCACAGGTGTATGTATTTGTTAAAACCTACCCAATTCTAAGCTGTAGCTATCTTCAGGCTTTAATGTTAATTTCACTTCAATAAGTCTTTCCTGGTGGCTCAGCTGATAAAGAATCCGCCTGCAATGTGGGAGACCTGGGTTCGATCCCTGGGTTGGGAAGATCCCCTGGAGAAGGGAAAGGCTATCCACTCCAGTATTCTGGGCTGGAGAATTTCATGGGATCACAAAGAATCAGACACGACTGAGTGACTTTCACTTTATACCTCAATAATACTGTTGAAAGTGAAATTTAAATGTGATGAATAAGGGCTTGAAGAGTTACTAGATACCCTGAATGACTCAACTCAGGGTCTGATGCTTTTAAGAAATTCCTTTTTCTTTTTCAATTTTTAATTAAAAAAATTTTTTTAAGATCCTCACGCAAGGCGTGTGGGGATCTTAGTTTGATCCCTGAGCAGGGATCCTTGATTGCCTCCTTGAGTTGGTAGCATGAACTCTTAACCACTGGACCACCAGGGAATTCCCTGGGGAATTACTTTTTAAAATTAAATCTCCAGTGAAGGGCAGGCCCTGTACTAGGCACTTTCACTTTGTTCTCTCAGGACCTGGTCAGAGCCTACGCCAGCCAGTGTCCCTCTAAGGGGCATGGGGTGGGGGTGGCTGCTCAGAGCTCACATGGGGAAAGCTGAGGGAGAGCCCGTCAAATGTCCAGCTTTCCACTTTCCAAATGTGTAGTTTTGGCTCTTTTAGGGCTGGCACTTCCATTGTACCCAGCACCTTTCCCATTGGCTCACTGCTATCACTGTGGAGCTGTGTTTCTTAAACTTCCTCCTGGAACAATGGGAGGGGGAGGAAGGATCGGTGTGTTTCCAGGATGCTCTCTGTCGGCAGCACCAGCCTACCAGCTCAGAGCTGAGTGAAGCGAGGAGGGCAGGGCCCTGGAGTCGTCTCTGCCCCAGGCTGCAGGCTCATCCTTTTGAAACAGCCCTGGGGATGCTCAAGCATCTGTCTCATGCATATTCCAGCTGTCTCCTGAGGAGGCAGGATCGGCAGGCAGACGAGGAAAGGGAGGGACGGTGCATCTGTTCACAGCCTGGTGCTCTCGTTCTCCTTTCACAGACTCAAGTGAAGATTTTAAAAGATGCTCAGAGATGGTTTGTAATGGAAATCACACCTGGATCCAGCCCTAGTGTCTTGGTGTGTGTGTGTGTGTGTGTGCATGCATGCATGTGTGTGTGTGTGTGTGTGCACAAACCCAAGGCATATGAAACTTGGCTCCCTCCCACCTCCCATGATACAGGTGTGAAAGCCCCTCCTCTCCTGGTTTGGCAGTCTGTTGGGAAGGACCTGCTGGACTGTTGGATAAAGGCTGGCTAACCAGGGATGGAGGCTGTGAATCTCAAACAGGCACAGCTGCGAGTGTAGACAGCAGGAGGAACAGGCTCTGGAGGGCACGAGGGGATGGCCAGCGAGTAACGCGTGCATGCGCTGCAGAGTCCCTCGCCCCCCCCCCCCCCCCCG
>SJYV01021496.1:853314-883481 GCA_006410875.1 Neotragus pygmaeus | reverse complement strand
CCCCCCCCCCCCCCGGGCGCTCCCGGAGTCTGTGGCTGAATTGTTCTTCATTGTGAGCTGCTGCCCTGTGCCTTGTGGAGTGTTTGGCCACGTGCCTGGCCTCCAGCCCGACCTCCCACCCTGGGAAAGTCATGACAGCAAAACTGTCCCCGGCTGTCCCCTGGGGGAGAAATCACCCCTGGCTGACAGCCTCGGGACTAGCCATTTTGGATCTCAGTTATACCACCTGCGAAACGGCCACACTTGCCCTCCCTGAGGGCGGGAGATTGGACTAGGTTTGCACTGTCCAATGCACTGGTCACAAGCCACGTGTGGTTTGGACACTTGAATGTGGCCGGCTTGAGATGTGCTGCACCTGTGAAACACAGGCTGAATTTTTATNCTCCCAGGCTCCTCCGCTTATGGGCTTTCCCAGGCAAGAGTACTGGAGTGGGGTGCCATTGCCTTCTCCAAAAGACTCTGAGTTGAGCCAAATAATTGAAAAATACCTTGAGAGTATCAGAGGTGTAATGGAAATTCAGGTCAACAAGTTACCATTTTCTAGAAATTTTTTCTCAAGAGTACGTGACAGCCGTGTAAAGATCTATATCAGGTTTTTACCCTCCTAACTTAGCCTGTCCTGAAATCACTAACTGCTGCTTTCCTAGGTTTTCCAGTGATGAGAACAACCTTCTCTCTTTTTAAAAAAATTTTTTTTCTAGTTCTCACGTTTGAACTTTCATCTGTACCATAAAATAGGCAGATTGGTTATGCCAAGTGGTCAAACAACCAGCCAAAAAAACAAACAAACAAAAAAAAACCCTAGGACATCTATCCTCTGTCTCTCTGCAGTTTCTGCATGTTCAGTGCAAATGATTCCCATATGGTTTAACCTTAGTGACCATATTATGTCTATTGAGTTGGAAGAATCCCTTCTAAACATTAAGCTTAGAAGGAAGTTGCTAATATAAAACATCATAATGTACAGATAAAGCTAGTTTTAAAAACTTGCTTTTTGTCAGGAACAAGCAAAAAAAGCTTTGGCAGCATATGCCAAATAGGGTTTTTGGAAAAATAGGTCTCAAAGATGGAAATAATTAAAAATAAAGTCTTGAGCGGGGTGGCTCCCTGGTTATATAAACATATACTTGATGTCCATTTTGGAGTCTCATGTTTTAATTTTGATCAAATTTAATTTATCTGTTTTTGTACATGAATCAAGCATTTTAAATCCTATCAAAGATATNAAAATAAAGTCTTGAGCGGGGTGGCTCCCTGGTTATATAAACATATACTTGATGTCCATTTTGGAGTCTCATGTTTTAATTTTGATCAAATTTAATTTATCTGTTTTTGTACATGAATCAAGCATTTTAAATCCTATCAAAGATATATCTACCTATCTCATGAACACAGGACTTTTCCCCCTTATTTCTTTTAGGAGTTTTTTTATTTTTGATACTGGGTAGTAGAAATCATTTTGGATTAAGTGTTGAATATAGTGTTGGTATGGATCAATGTTCACTTCCCTAAATAAATATCCAGCTATCGCAGTGTTATTTTGGACAAGAAATTTTATTCCCTCATTAAGAAGCCTTTATACTATTTTTTAAAAATCATTTGGCCAGTTATGTTTGGATCTATTTTTGAACTCTATCCTCTTCCATTTATCTATGTCTGCATTTTTCTGCAATACTACATTCTCATGATTACTGTATATTTATAGTAAGTCATTAAATCAGAACATTGAAGTTCTCCAATTTTCCCCTGTTTTTAAAAAATTGCTTTGGATATTCTTGTTTATTTGCGTTTTCATAAAAATTTAGAACCAACTTATCAACTTCTGCAAAAACATGCTAGGATTTTGGTTGGGATTGCACTGAAATGATAAATTTGGAGAAAGCAGATTTCTTAACAATGCAAATGTAACCAGATACAATTAGCAAAATCACAATATTAACATTAATATAACATTAGCTCATTTATGGGAGAAGGCAATGACAACCCACTCCAGTACTCTTGCCTGGAAAATCGCATGGCTGGAGGAGCCTGGTAGGCTTCAGTCCATGGGGTCTCGAAGAGTCACTTTCTGAAGAGAAGAGACACGACTGAGCGGCTTCACTTTCACTTTTCACTTTCATCCACTGGAGAAGGAAATGGCCACCCACTCCAGTGTTCTTGCCTGGGAAATCCCAGGAACCGGGGAGCCTGGTGGGCTGCCGTCTATGGGGTCGCGCAAAGTCGGACACGACTGAAGTGACTTAGCAGCAACTCATTTATAGGTCTTACTTAAATTTTATCAATTGCTCTATTAATCTTTTCTTTCTGGACCTTGATCTATCCAAGGTCACACAATGCAGTTCATTGTTCTGTCTCAGTCTCTTATTCTGGAAAAACCTCAGTTTTTCTTTGCCAGTTGTGTCCTTGACTCATTTGGAGAGTATTGGTTGGTTATTTTGTAGACCACCTCCCAATTTTGATTTGTCTGATGTTGCCTTGTGATTAAATTCAGATTATTCATTTTCAGAAAGAAAACCTTAGGAGTCATGCTGTATGAAATAGAGGCTGTCTGTCTCTACTAGTGAGACTAACTCTATCACTTGGTAAGCGTGGTGTCTCCCATTTTCTTTACTATAAAGTTACCTGTTTTTTTTTTTNTTGATCCCTGGGTCGGGAAGATCCCCTGGAGGAGGGCATGAGAACCTACTCCAGTATTCCTGCCTGGAGAATCCCATAGATAGAGGAGCCTGGCAGGCTACAATCCATAGGGTCACACAGAGCTGGACACGACTAATGCAGCTTAGCACAATAGCATGAGTAGGATAAAAATGAGGTAACATATCTCACGCATTTTTGTGCTGCTTACATGTTCAAACGATACTATTTTGGACATATTGGGAAAAATAAAATATATTATTAAAATTAACTTCAACAGTTCCTTTTTACTTTTTAAAATGTGTCTCTGAGGAAATCTGAAACAGCCCGTGCCCCTCCTACCATCCCTATTAGGCAGTGTTAGCGTGGAGGAGTTGTTTAGTCACTAAGCTGAGTCCAGCTCTTTTGCAACCCCAGGGACTGCAGCCCACCAGGCTCCTCTGTCCAGGCAAGAATACCGGAGTGTGTTGCTGTTTCCTTCTCCAGTGGATCTTCGCTACCCGAGGATCGAACCCACATCTCCTGCACTGGCAGGCAGATTCTTTACCGCTGAACTCGAAGGGAAGCCCCAGTGTGGAGAAGCGACGTCAATTGAAGAATCACTCAGTGGGCGTGAGGATGCGCTGATGAGGAGAGGGATGTGGCAGGTGAGAGCATGGACCGGGGGATGCTCAGGGGTCAGGGAAGTCTTACCTGAGGCCGTGATGGTAGCAGCTCTGAGGGAAGAGGAGGGGAGTAGAGGGAGGAAAAGAAGAAGGAGAGTGAGGGGGAGTGGGAGGAAAAAAGAGGGGCAGGAGAAGGAGAAAAAGGACATTCACGCCGAGGAAACAGCCAGCACTGCGAGGGGAGGGAGCGTGGTGCTGGGACCCAGCCAGCAGCCAGGGCGGCGGAGCACAGGCCTGGATGCCGTGGGCTGGACGAGGAGCTGGTCTTCCTCCTTAGGGCAGTGGGAGGCCACGGGAAGGATTTGAAGCAGTGGGGTGACACCATCTCATTTGCTACTTAAAAAGTTCACTTCATCTTTAATGTTTTATCTCCGCTCTGAAGAAGTCACAGAGGGCTCCAGACAGGGACTGCTGGGCCCAGATCTGAACCCTGTCATGCACTCGCTCGGGAATCGCCGGCCTCGGGAATCACCATCAGGGAACTCAAATGCTCAGTGCCTCAGCTGCCACATCTGGAACATGGGATGATGCTGCTAAGAGCATTTACCTCATAGGGTTGCTGTGGCGATTAAGAAAGGTATCATGAGAAAAACACGGTAGAGCTGGGCTGGACACACAGTAACCACTCGGAGCTTTTCAACATTAACTTCCTGAGCTGGGAAAACTGTCTTAGAAATCTTGCCTTTCTTTGTTCTGGATGTGAGTACAAATATGCCATATATATATATATATATATATATATATACAGGCTTGTAGGATGGAACTGGTGCCCTCAGCAGTGACAGCTCAGAGTCTCAAACCCTGGACTGCTAGGGAATTTCCGTGTCTTGTATTTTTATGGTTTTCTTTCTCTTGAGCCTTTTTCCTCTGTTACGAGGAAATCTCAGCTGTTGGAATTTTTGCCTTCTGTTCCTGGTTCTTGACGCATGAAGGCCCAGAGAATGTGAAGAAAGGAGTTGAGAGGCTGTCAAGGGACACAGGGAGAGGATGTCACTCAGGGCCACGATTCCAGCTTCTCCCCAGTGGCAGGATCCCTTACAGCTTCCCCCAGTGTTGCTTCCTTTTTAAGTTAGTCTGAAAAAGAGGTCTACCCCAGCAGGAAGGAAAAGAACAGTGAGCTTCCCTTGGCTCCTGCCCACTGGAGAGCCCCAGCTGCTGGGCCAAGGCGGGGAGAAAGTACAGCTTTCACAACTTTATGCACATATTTGGAAAAGTCCTTGATTGTTGAGTTCTTTGACCACCTTCCAAGAACCCAGCAGTGCCTCCTTGGAGGGTGACCCCTGGGAGCCAAGACTGGTCTAGGATATGCTGCAAATTACCCAAAGGTTTATAGCAGCTTTGGCAGCGTGACAGGTATACAGAGGAGCTCAAAATCTTGAAAATCCTTCTGGGTAAATAAAACCAAGTTCTTCTGCAGCTCTACATTTTAATTCAACCTGAAGTTTCTGAACAGTGCTGGGTCACAGGCCTGATCTGTCATCAGTGGACAGCTTTGATGACAATCCATTCAACTTGCCTCCTGGGAGGAGGGTGCGCTTGCTGTGTGCAGTGAGGCAGGGACGAGAGGCTCCTGTAGCCGAGACCCAGGAAGGCTTGGACTCGGCTACCCAACTTCCTGCTCCCGACACAGTTAAGAGCTGAATTTGGTCCAGCTTTCTTAAGAACTTAGCTCACTGTGGGTTAAAGTTTGGGCCCTGGGCCCTTCAGGAATCCCAGGGGATTCTAGATCAACTTCATTCTCTCTAAGGTAGAGCCTAAGGGTGGTTTGATCCAGTGTGTTTCTGAAGCTCCAGGCATCACATCCCCAATATGACAGTTTACCAAGTAGAAAGGAAGGGGCTATGGACAAACCTTCTCCTCGCTTGCTGTGATGTAGTAAGAGATATATCTATCTCTGTCTCTGTTCCTAGTACAGAGCACCTAAAACTCCGGTAATCTCCTGAATGATGGGAGACTAGGAGCATCTTTTATTCTAATATTTGCTCTTTGACCCTGATTCTTGACATAAGACCTTCAAATACCCTTGGACTCTCCAGCGTGATGAGTGTCTCTTTGGATGCTAAGGTGAGGACTTGTGACTGAGGGTCCCTTGATAGCTTCAGAAGTCACCAGAAAGATCAAGTCATGATGTGAAGCTTAGAATTTTCAGCCCTATCTCCCAAGTTCTAAGGAGGCTGGGGGACTGCAGGTTGAGTTAGCCATTGATCATACCTACATGATGAAGCTTCCATCAACATCTCTATGGAGTTTGGAGAGCTTCTGGGTTGATGAATACATGGAGGTGGTTGGGAGGGGGGTGTACCCAGGAAGGGCATGGGAGCTCCACTTCAATTCCACATTTACTGTCCTTTGAACATCTTCATCTGGCTGTTCATCTGTATCCTTTGCAATATCCTTGATAATGAACAGTAAACATGAGTAAATGTTTCTCTGAGTTCTGTGAGATGGTCTAGAAAATTATTGATCCTGATGGAGGGAGTTGTGGGAACTCCTGATTTATAGCTGGCTTCCCTGGTGGTTCAGATGGTAAAGAATCTGCCTACAATGCAGCAGATGCAAGAGACCTGGGTTCTATCCCTGGGTTGGAAAGCTCCCCTGGAGAAGGAAATGGCAACCCACTCCAGTATTCTTGCCTGGAAAAATCCTATGGACAGAGGAGCCTTGTGAGCTATAGTCCCTGGGGTTGCAAAGAGTTGGAATATGACTGGGCACTTGTCAGCAGGGTTAGAAGTACAGGGAGGTTGAAACTGAGTCAGAAGCGGGGTGTGGTTTGGTGGGCCTGAGCCCTTAACCTGTGAGGTCTGCACTAATCCCTGGCATTTAGGGTCAGAATTGAGTTAAGTTGTAGGGCATCAAATCAGTGCCCATTGCTTGGTATGGAAATCCCCACAGATTTGATGTTAGAAGTGTTCTGAGAGTAGAGGAAAACATAGTTTTCTTTTACATGCTCTCTCTTAGGTTGGAAGTTTTCCCCAAATCCCCGACACACCTCTCCTTCAGTCTTAGTGGAACTGTGTCACAAATCCACCCAAGTCACTGGTTTAGGGTTGGTTCACGCCCTGCAGGCACGCTGGGCCTGGGGGCAAGGAAGAACCAGGCTGCAGCTGGGGAGGAGCTCAGTTGTCTTGCTGGAGCTTTTATCCTGAGAGCAACGGGGAGCTATTGTAGAGCTTTAAGCAAGGGAGCAACATGATCAGATTTGTGTTTTTCAAAGACACTCTGGCAAGAGAGTGGAGAATGGGTTGAAAAGAGGCAAGAATAGAAGTGAGGAGATTAGTTCCAAGCTGTCCAAGCTTGTATAACAATGAATCAAGTCAGATAGGATTTCATTCTATTTGCTATAAAGACTTTTTTTAAAGGCTTTAATACTTTGCAGGAAAATGCTTTGAAAAACCTCCTGATATATTTTCCCTTCTCAGTAATTCACTCTTTGCTCTCTCGCTGCCCTTAAAGCTGAGCCGGGAGACCAAGTTCATTGCCCCAGGAGAGAGGAGGAGGAATGCTACCTAGGAAAAGAAGTCCTCGCAAGCTGTAAATTTCAAACTAGACTTTCTAAATCCACAGACAGACAATAGTCTAGGGCAGCAGTCAGCACACTACAGCCTTTGAACCAAATCTGGCGGTTGTTTTCAGTCAAGTTTCATTGGAGCACAGCCGCGCTCGTTTGCGTACACACTGTCTATGGCACCACAGCAGCAGAGCAGAGTGATGAGGACTGGGAAGTCTGAAATATTTACCATCTGGTCCTTTAGAAAAAAAAGTTTTGTCAACTCTAGTCTAGAAAGGCACAGTTTGGAAAGAGAACGTATTTTTAAAAATATATTAATTTTTGAAATTAATTATTTATTTGGCTGTGCCGGGTCTTAGTTACGGCCCTCAGGGTCTTTGATCTTCATTGCGGAATGTGGGACCTTTTTTAGCGGTAGCATGTGGGGCCTAGTTCCCTGACCAGGAATCAAACCTGGGCCTCCTGACTGGGAACCACTGGGAACACAGAGTCTTAGCTGCTGGACCGCCAGGGAAGTCCTGAGAGGAGGCATTTTCTTGGAACATGTGAAGCTGAATATTTCCTCTCAGGAGCCAAAGCTTGGAAGACACACTGTGAAGGAGGAAGAACGAGGGTCTACCGAGAGGGAAGCGTTGACCACACAGGACTATGGAACATCCTTCTGGTGCTGAGGCAGGCAAGGCGGGGGGCCTTTAGATGTGACTCTCCTGGCTTCCCCTCAAGGNATTTACCATCTGGTCCTTTAGAAAAAAAAGTTTTGTCAACTCTAGTCTAGAAAGGCACAGTTTGGAAAGAGAACGTATTTTTAAAAATATATTAATTTTTGAAATTAATTATTTATTTGGCTGTGCCGGGTCTTAGTTACGGCCCTCAGGGTCTTTGATCTTCATTGCGGAATGTGGGACCTTTTTTAGCGGTAGCATGTGGGGCCTAGTTCCCTGACCAGGAATCAAACCTGGGCCTCCTGACTGGGAACCACTGGGAACACAGAGTCTTAGCTGCTGGACCGCCAGGGAAGTCCTGAGAGGAGGCATTTTCTTGGAACATGTGAAGCTGAATATTTCCTCTCAGGAGCCAAAGCTTGGAAGACACACTGTGAAGGAGGAAGAACGAGGGTCTACCGAGAGGGAAGCGTTGACCATACAGGACTGTGGAACATCCTTCTGGTGCTGAGGCAGGCAAGGCGGGGGGCCTTTAGATGTGACTCTCCTGGCTTCCCCTCAAGGTCAGGGCTTCCAGCTGTCCAGGCTCACAGCACTGGGAACTTCAGGGGACCCAGAAAAGTCTTGCATTTTCATGGTGCGGTGCCAATGTGGCTCAGTGACAGTGAGTTTTGGCTCTTAAAAAGGGGTCTGAGAGACTTCCTTGGTGGTCCAGTGGCTAAGACTCCACACTCCCAATGCAGGGGGCCTAGGTTTGATCCCCGGTCAAGGAAGTAGATCCCGCATGCTGAAACTAAGAGTTGGCACGCCACGTCTAAAGATCCCCCACGTGGCAAGGAAAAGCCTGAGTGCCACAACTAAGGCAAATGCAGTGCAGTCAAANGCTCCTCTTCACTTTCTGCTATAAGGGTGGTGTCATCTGCATATCTGGGTACTGGAGCTTTTTCTTCAACTTCCTCATCAAAATCGCCATCATCATCATCGTCATCGTCATCATCATCTTCATCAGCAGCAAGATTTACTTTTTTCTGGGGAACCTTGCTACCACTACCAGGGGCAGAACGCTTTCCAGATATACTTAGTTTCACCTCCTCCTCCTCTTCTTCTGACTCTGCATCTTCCTCCATGGCTACTAAGTGCTGTCCCCTGATACGCACAGGCCCTGAACCACACTTCAACCGTAAGACTACAGGTGGTGTAATTTCAAAGCCCCCAAGAGAAACTGTTGGCTGTACAGACATTTTCAAAGTTGCCAGTGTTACTTTAATTGGACTGCCTTCATAATTCATCACCTCTGCTTCAACAATGTGTAACTCATCCTTTGCTCCAGCCCCTAAACTGACCGTTCTTAAAGATAACTGGTGCTCATTTTCATCACTATCCACCTTGAAGTGATAATCTCTGTCAGCCTTTAGTTCACAACTGAAAAGAGAGTTCTGGGGCCTCAAGGGGCTCATGTCCATGTCCACTGAATCCTCCATGGGTTGGCGGCACACGCTTATGTGGGAGCGAAGCCAGACAGAATTAAATGACTACTATTCGAACCAGCAGCCACACAGGACAGAATCACACCAGGGCTCCTTCTGTTTTTAAGACAGAATAATATTCCATTGTATGAATATACCACAGTTTTCATATCCATTCATCTGCTGGTGCCTATTTGAGTTATTTCCATTTATTGGCTGTTGTGAATAAGGCTGCAATGTATGCAGGAGTGCAGATACCTCTTCAAGATCCTTATTTCACTTCAGTCCCAAAAGAGGGATTGCTGGATTATCTGGTAGATCTATTTTTAATATTTTGAGGATGCTCCTTACCATTTTCCATAGTGGCTCTACCATTTTACATTCCCACCAAAAGTCTACAACAAAGATCCCAATTTCTTCATATCCATCCTCCCAACCTTTATTTTTTTTAATAACAAATTCTCTTCATTGATTTATTATTTTCATTGTTCATTCACTCAGTTTTGGCTGCACTGAGCCTTCACTGCAGCGCACGGGTTTCTCTGTGGCGGCCTCTCCTGCTGCGGAGCACAGGCTCTAGGCACTCAAGCTTTAGTAGCTGTGGTGCACGAGCTTAGCTGTTTCTCGGCATGTGGGATCTTCCTGAAGTAGGGATTGAACCCTTGTTTCCCTGCATTGGCAGGCAGAGTCTTATGTACTGTGCAATCAGGGAGGTCCTACGAAATAAAAACCTTTATTTTTCTTTTCTTATTTTAAAGGAGAAAATGCTGGTGTGCTGAAAAGTGCTGGGAGGCTGGACTGAGGTACCCCAACACTGTCCCAAGGACACCCCTGGGGCCAGCGTCCTACTCCAGCAGGACTCTGCATGGTGGGTGCGTGGTCACAGGGGTGACCCTGGTGAGTGGCCCTCCTGAGACGGCCAGTGTGCCTCTCTCCTGGATGCTGGGAAATGCAGCGCCTGGCTGGGGCTTGTGTCTTTCTGAGAACTGCTCCCAAGGCCAAAGGTGTGGCTTTTCTTTTTATAACTTTTTTTTTTCCTTTGAGTGTGTTATATAGTCACATGGCACAAAGTTCCAGAAGTTAAATAAAAGATTTACGAGAGAAAGGTGCCCCTCCCACCCTGTCCTCAGACACCCAGGTTTTCTTCCTGGATCTCCTTGTTTCACATGTGTGCAGCTTGGGAAGAGTCTAAGGTAAAGTGAGCAGAGATATCATGGAGTGGCCATGTTTAATAGATAAAGAAATATGAAGAGACTTACTCGGAGGCGCCAAAGACTGTGCTGCCAAAGTGTGAGGGGACCCTAAATTATCTCATCAATTTGGGCTGAACCACCTTTACTTGGGTCAACTTCTTTCCATGAGGCCGGCGTTTCAGAACCTCTGGGAAGTCATGGTCAATGACTAGGAAGAATATCAATCTCTGTCCCCTCGGGAAACAGATTGATATTCTGCACCACATTTTGGAGTCTTGTGATTCGGTTTACTAAGTGCTACCTTGGGACTGGTGCCCAGACAAGAGTGTCCACAACAGCGGACAAGACCCAGGAATGGAGTGATCACTTAAAATCGTTAAGTCCTTTAAGCTCGTGTGAGCAGCAAGTTCTCCTCTCTGTTGGTGTTGGCTACTGTTCAACAAACAACTCTTCAAAACACTGGAATTCTCTGTAATCCAGTTTTTATTCAGGTAAGAGACATTTGAAATATTGAGCTATTGGTTTTAAGAAAAGCCAGGATAGTCCTAGCCAGAGCAACTAGGCAAGAAAAAGAAATAAAAGGCATCCAGATCGGTGAAGAAGAAACAAAACTGTCACCATTTGTGGGTGGCATGATTTTACGTTATGGAAAACTCTACTAGTGAAAGTGTTAGCCACTTAGTCGTGTCCAGATCTCTGCAAACTTGTGGACTGTAGTCCACCAGGCTCCTCTGTCCATGGGTTCTCCAGGCAAGAATATACAGAGTGAAGCTAGTCAGAAAGAAAACACCAGTACAGTATATTAATGCATATACACGGAATTTAGCAAGATGGTAAAGACAACCTATATGCGAGAGAGCAAAAAGAGACACAGATATAAAGAACAGACTTTTGGACTCTGTGGGAGAAGGTGAGGGTGGAATGATTTGACAGAATAGCACTGAAACATGTATATTACCATATGTGAAACAGATGAGACAGGGCGCTCAGGGCTGGTGCACTGGGACAACCCTGAGGGATGGGATGGGAAGGGAGGTGGGGGGGGGTTTCAGAATGGAGGACACAGGCACACCCGTGGCTGATTCATGTCAATGTACAGCAAAAACCGCTACAATATTGTAAAGCAATTAGCCTCCAATTAAAATAAATTAAAAAAAAAAAAAAGAATACTGAGTGGGATACGTTCCCTTCTCCAGGAGGTCTTCCTGACCCAGGGATCAAAGTAGGTCTTGTGCATTGCAGGCAGATTTTTTATCATCTGAGCCATCAGCGAAGGCCAGAAAACTCTCAAGTCCACAAAACAAAACAAAACAAAACAAAACAAACAAACAAACAAAAACCTATTACAAATAATAAATGAAATAGCAAAGTTGCAAAGTACAAGATCAACATGTAAAAATCTGTTGTGTTTCTATAGGCTAACAATGAGCTAGCAGAAAGAAAAATTAAGAAAACAATCCCATTTATAATGACAACATAGGCAGAGGAGCTGAATATACACTTTTCCAAAGAAGACATACAGATGGCCAACAAGCACATGAAAAGATGCTTAACATCACTAGTTATTAGGGAAATGCAAATCAAAACCACAATGAAGTATCACCTCAAGCCCATTAGAATGGCTGTCATCAAAAGAGTAAGAAATAACAAGTGTTGGAGAGGATGTGGGGAAAAGAGAATTCTCATGCACAGTTGGTGGGAATGTAAATTGGTGCCGCCACTATGGAGAGCACTATGGAAATTCCTAAAAAAATTAATAGAACTACTATATGACCCAGCTGTCCTGCTTCACGGAATTTATCCAGACTATGACAGCACTGATTTGAAAAGATTTATGTACTCCTAGGTCCACTGAGGCATTGTTTACAACAGCCAACATATGGAAGCCACCTAAGTGCCTATAAAGAAGTGAATACAGATGTGGCATATATATACAATGGAATGCTACTCAGCTATAAAAAGATGAAACCGTGTCATTTGTGACATCATAAATGGGCGTTGAGGATAGTATGCTAAGTGAAATAAGTTGGAAAGAGACAAATACTATATGCGTTCACTCATATATGGAATATAAAAAACAAACAAAATAAACAAACAAGCCAATCCAGGTAAACACAGAGGACAGAGTAGTGGTTACCAGAGGGGAAGGGGCGGAGGTGGGGGATAAAAGGGATAAAGGGGCTCAGCTCCATGAGGAAGGGTGGAAACTGACTTTTTGGTGGTCAGCGCACAGCAGGGTATACAGAAACAGAAATATACATGTGAAATTTATGTAATCTTATAAACCAATGTTACCTCAATTAAAAAAAATAGAGTAAAAATTNAAGGGATAAAGGGGCTCAGCTCCATGAGGAAGGGTGGAAACTGACTTTTTGGTGGTCAGCGCACAGCAGGGTATACAGAAACAGAAATATACATGTGAAATTTATGTAATCTTATAAACCAATGTTACCTCAATTAAAAAAAATAGAGTAAAAATTGGAAAAAGGGGCAAAAAAGCCAAGGTGATCTGTCCTCTGAATCTTACATGTTAGAATATGTAGATTCCACTCACCGACAATAAGCTATCTTCTGGGATTGGGTGGGCTTGTGTGCATTCCACAAGCTCAGGGATGGGGTTAATTTACGTTACTGTCAGGCCATTTGGCAGGACAAAGCAGTTATTATTTTCCGTGTCTACTGAACTTATCTCTTTCTTCATTTCCAATAGGACCGAGAATACGTGTTGGGAACAGATATCTTTGACCATCCTTCTGAGATCACGCACAGCATTTTAACTCAAATGTATAATGAAATAAGAAACATTCAACTTTACAAAGCCGGCCAGCTGCTTTGCTTTATCTTTTATTAAAGTGGATGTTTTCCTTTGAAATGAAGTGTTCTGTGGACAGTGACCATTTGGCTCTGTTTCCATACCCCCACCGAATTCTCTAGACTCTTGCTAACCCAGACCCAATATGAATAAATCATATATATATATTGATATTCTGTGGAAACTGGGATCACAACAAAAGCTGCCCATTTTCCTCTCCTGCCAATCCTCAAAACACTCTCTGAGTTCTCTGGCTGTGGCTGCAGCTATCAGCAAAGGACAAGAGGGTTTTTCCATAACAAGAGTGGATGACAGGTCGAGCAGTGACCAGACAAGAGGGCTTCTCTTGTGGCTCAGCTGGTAAAGAATCCGCCTGCAGTGCAGGAAACCTGGGTTCAATCCCTGGGTTGGGAAGATCCTGTGGAGAAGGGAAAGGCTACCACTTCCAATATTCTGGCCTGAAGAATTCCATGGACTGTATAGTCCATGGGGTTGCAAAGAGCTGGACATGACTGAGTCCAGCTCACTTTCACCAGGCAAGAATCAGTGTCCAAGTTCAGAATTATTCAGAGACTGACTGGAGATCTGGGGCTCTCACAGGGTCACCTGAAAAGTGTTGATAGGGATGGAAGATGATATCCAATGCTGGGTTAAGAGCTGAGGAACATAAAGATAACTGAGACATGGTCCTCTGTTGAGCATCCTACGATTTTGGACGGGAGATGGACAGCAACTTGAGCAATGTTTACTGCACATCTACTATGTGCCGAGCACTAGGGAAACGGAGAGAATGAGATGGGAGAAGGCCATTCACTTAGAGCCTATAACTTGATGCAGAGACAGCCATGTGAACAGAGAGCTGTGATTTCAAATGAGATGTGAATGCCATTGTACACATATGCCACATCATCTTTGCTCATTCATTTCTTTACGGTTACTTAGGTTGTGTTCGTATCTTGGCTGTCGTAAACGATGCCTCAAGGAACCTAAGGGTACACATATTTTTTCAAGTCAACGTTTTCATTTGTTCCTGTTGTTGGTGTTCAGTTGCTAAGTTGTGACCCCATGGACTGCAGCATGCCAGGCTCCTCTGTCCACCAATATCTCCAGAGATTGCTCAAATTCATGTCTGTTGAGTCGGTGATGCCATCTAACCATCTCATCCTCTTCCCGCCCTTCTGCCTTTGCCTTCACTCTTTCCCAGCATCAGGGTCTTTTCCAGCGGGTCGGCTCTTTGCATCAGGTAGCCAAAGTATTGGAGCTTCAGCTTCAGCATCAGTCCTTCTAGTGAACATTCAGGACTGATTTCCTTCAAGATTGACTGGTTTGATCTCCTTGCTGTCCGAGGAATTCTCAAGAGTCTTTTCCAGTACCATGATTCGAAAGCATCAATTCTTCAGTGCTCAGCCTTTTTTATGGCTAGGGGCACATATATTTGTTTTTCAAATCAGTGTTGTCATAGTCTGGATAAATTCCCAGAATCAAGACAATTAGATCATAGAGTAATTTTTTTTAAGGAATTTCCATACTGTTCTCTATAGTGAAGGCATCAATTTACATTCCCCAAAAATGTGCATGAGAATTCCCTTTTCTCCACATCCATGGCTGGATAGGAATTTGTCAGGAACATTAAACAGAAAGGACATTGGGGTGGGGTGGGCTGGCAGGGAAAAACATAGAGCAACCGTAAGCTGGAGAGTTTGGGAATAACCGTAATGATGATAACACTAGTTCACACTTCTGACTTGTAGCCCCATCCTCACACTGTTGTTAGATTTTAGGTTTATTGGCTCACTTTATCCCCACAACAGTCTTAGGTACAGGTGAGACCGGGTCACTTACCCAAGATCAGTGTTTATTGGCAGCAGAGCTGGGATTCAAACCCTGGAAGGCTGGCTCTGAGTTTGTAATCTTCTCACCACACCGCATCACCATGTGACCCACAGGTGGAGGGAAGCCCCGTAGAAGTGATTGGCACATATGCTTGGTCTGGGTGGTGGAGAGCTTTGTCTGCCTGATTTTGGAAGTGAAACCTGACCCTATCGCAAAGCATTCTGCATAGGAGAGTTTGCAACCAGATCTGGTCTTTGGAAAAATCACCTTGTGATGATGAACAATGGCAAAAAGACCTGGAGGCTAGCTTAAGGCTACTGCAATTGTCTAGGTCAGATTGGTAAGGCCTCAAGGGCAGAAGCCATGGGCTGGAAAGAAGCGAAAGATTTAAGAGCTATTTAAGGAGTAAAATGACCAGGCTTAGGAGAGCAATTGGATACTGCACGGTGGGGTCGGTAGTGACCAGAATTGTCAATGACCAAGCCTTGTAACTCCATTTGCAGCTGCCAGCTCTGAACTGCTGTTCTGGGCTTGTGGAATGTAGGGGTACATTCCTCTACTGAGATACTGCTACACCCGAGGCTGTCCCAGTTGTGGACCAGTCAGTTCCCTCAGGGTTGCAGACAGGAGGCTGCAGAAATAACAAAGAAGCAAGGCTATGGATGTAACAGAGAGGCATTATAGCGCAGGACTGGCTGTGCCCTCACCTAGGGGTCTAAAGCTCTTCCTTTGTGCCTTGTACTCAGTCCTCTATCCATGGAATTTTCCAGGCAAGGATACTGGAGTGGGTTGCCATTTCTTCTCCAGGGTATCAGGGTATGGTCTGGACCCGGGCACCTAATGTGAGTCTCTGGTGTCTCCTGCATTGCAGGCAGATTCTTTACCTGCTGATCCACTGGGGAAGCCCCTTTCCTACCGCAGAGTCTGTTAAACCCAGAACCCTCCTTCTCCAAGTTCTGGGGCCCCAGATCCCCATTTATTCGCACCCAAGAAAGGAAATATTTAGTTTGCATCATTATAAATTCTGCATCCAGGAATATTTTTCATTTGCTGGCAGTGCAGTTATCTCTTCCTTATCTTGACCTTTCCTTCCAGGTTAATTTCTGGGCCTCACCTTTGCATACTCAAGAGGCTCATTAAAGCATTTTCCCAAACAAAAGAACAGTCTTCTCCCAAAGATGAATTTTGCTGCCACCCCTAGAATGTAGAAACAGCTGCAGGCACCTTTGAAAATTGCAACGTTTTCATTCCTTCCATCATATTTAAATATTGCAAAAAGGCCAAGAATGAAGACCATTAAATTTATTCAGTGTCTCTTTGAATAAATATTTATTGAGGGAGAGTGTTCACCTCTGGTAATAGAGGGTCAATCCTCTTGCTGAAGACAGAAAGAAAAACTAGAGATATTAAAATTAGTCTGTTGTATCTGAGAGTTAAACCAGCTCTTGCTTGGGTTCTGTAGGCCATCTCTAAGACCCCAACAATCTCAGTTCCTGCAAGTGGGTTAAGGTGGTCCTGGATTCCAGGTACCCCTCCTCCTTCGCCCTGGCGAAAGCAAGCATAAACCTTCTTAGTGGAAGTTATCATCATCCAAAACCTTATATTATACTTACAAACAATTTTTAGAATGCAACATTCGACATCAAAGGAGACCAGGCATCAGAGTAAACTTGGTAATATCATGACTGACATTCATCAGAAAAAAAAAACAAAAACCAACAACAAAATAGAAACATAGAAGCTCAGATATTAAAATGATCAGACCCAGATTTAGAATGGTTATTAAGTAACTATTACATGCCAAGCACTTGTGCTAGGCATTGAGGATAAAATAGTGAACAAACAAAGCATAATTCCTGCCTTTATCATGCTTTTTAGTCTCCTGGGTGAGACAGACATTAATCAAATAAATTGTCCTGTGGTAGATTGATTGCAAAAATGGGCCCAGCTCTGAATGTGAAATGGTACAGCTGTTGTGGAAAACAGTATGGAATTTCCTAAAGAAATTAAAACTAGAAATGTCATGCTGCTGCTGCTGCTGCTAAGTCACTTCAGTCGGGTCTGACTGTGTGACCCCATAGAGGGCAGCCCACCAGGCTCCCCCGTCCCTGGGATTCTCCAGGCAAGAACACTGGAGTGGGTTGCCATTTCCTTCTCCAGTGCATGAAAGTAAAAAGCGAAAGTGAAGTCGCTCAGTCGTGTCCAACTCTTCGTGACCCCATGGACTGCAGCCTACCAGGCTCCTCCTTCCATGGGATTTTCCAAATGCCATACAATCTAGCAATTCCATTTTTGGGTATATGGTCAAAAAAATTGAAAGCAGGATCTCAAAGAGGTATTTATATACCCTTGTTCATAGCAGNCATCAGAGTAAACTTGGTAATATCATGACTGACATTCATCAGAAAAAAAAAAAAAAAACCAACAACAAAATAGAAACATAGAAGCTCAGATATTAAAATGATCAGACCCAGATTTAGAATGGTTATTAAGTAACTATTACATGCCAAGCACTTGTGCTAGGCATTGAGGATAAAATAGTGAACAAACAAAGCATAATTCCTGCCTTTATCATGCTTTTTAGTCTCCTGGGTGAGACAGACATTAATCAAATAAATTGTCCTGTGGTAGATTGATTGCAAAAATGGGCCCAGCTCTGAATGTGAAATGGTACAGCTGTTGTGGAAAACAGTATGGAATTTCCTAAAGAAATTAAAACTAGAAATGTCATGCTGCTGCTGCTGCTGCTAAGTCACTTCAGTCGGGTCTGACTGTGTGACCCCATAGAGGGCAGCCCACCAGGCTCCCCCGTCCCTGGGATTCTCCAGGCAAGAACACTGGAGTGGGTTGCCATTTCCTTCTCCAGTGCATGAAAGTAAAAAGCGAAAGTGAAGTCGCTCAGTCGTGTCCAACTCTTCGTGACCCCATGGACTGCAGCCTACCAGGCTCCTCCTTCCATGGGATTTTCCAAATGCCATACAATCTAGCAATTCCATTTTTGGGTATATGGTCAAAAAAATTGAAAGCAGGATCTCAAAGAGGTATTTATATACCCTTGTTCATAGCAGCATTATTCATAATAGCTACCCTCGTCCACTGACAGATGGATGGATAAGCAAAATGTGGTACATACATAGAAAGGAATACTACCAAACTTTAAAAATGAAGGAAATTCTGCAATATGCCACAACATGGATGAATCTTGAGGACTTTAAAGTAAGTAAAATAGCCAGTCACACACCAAAAGTTCACTTTATGATTCTATTTATATGAGCTGCTTAGAGTAGTCAGAATCACAAAGACAGAAAGTATAGTGGTGGTTGCCAGGGGCTGGGGTAGGGGAGAAGGGGAAGTTATTGTTTAATAGGTATAGAATTTTAGTTTTTTAAAATGAATGGAGTCATGGGGGATGGATGGTGATGGTGGTTATACATTAATGAGACTTTAACACCCCTGAACTATATATTTTAAAATGGTTAAATGGTAGTTTTTATGTTATGCGTATTTTAACAAAATTAAGGAAAAAAACCAGGGCCCAATTCCCACCCTTCTCTGTATCTAACTCCTTATATATGACTTTGCAGTCCTCCCCAAAACATATGAAGTCTATTTCCCACTTCTTAGTTAGCCTTGCATTTGCTTCAGCCTATAGAGTGAAACAAAACTGATAGTGTGCTGGTCCTGAGCCCAGATCTCCAGAGGCCGTATGACTATCTGCTCATTCTCTTGGAAAGCTGACACTAAGAATAATTCTGGACTATCTTGTTGGAGAAAGGCTGTCCTAGCCAAGGCACCAAGCTTGACAAAGAGTCCAGTCAAGATCAGCACACTTGTCTATTTGATCTGCACTGACCACATATGCATGAGTGAGCCCCACCACACATCAGCTGAACTGCCTGAAAGACCCACAGACTTTAGAGAACAAGTATTTATTGTTGCATACCACTTACGTTTGGTGATGGTTGTTATGCAGCATTATTGTGTCAAGGGTGATTGATACAAACATGAGTAACTATGATCAGAGCAATGATTTTTGACCATCTTTTGCAACTTTTTGCATTGTTTGAAGGTACAGTGAACTAGAGGAATATTGAATAGGAAAACCTGATCTAGTCTGGAGAGCAAAGGAAGGCTTTTCTAAGGAAATGGTGCTTGAAGGGAGATCTAGACAATGAAGACTGTTCAGTGAACACAGAGGAAGACAGAGTGTCCCAGTTGTCCATGACTCACACTTGAGCAGAGACAGTGAAGATAACTGAGGTGCTGAAGGAAACCAGGAGGCACTGCAAGACTGGATCATGAAGGGGCGCATCTTTATTTCCTATTCTAACAAATAGAGGCCGTACCTTTTGATTCTCTTCTTTGTCAGATTAGGATATCAGAGTCTGTACTCATACCTCCAACCCCTTTCCCTCTTTTACACCCCACGTTCTGTCATTGATATACTTCAATATTTATATTGTCAAAGGCACTGATGTCAATGGAAAGTTCTTTAGTTATAATACACATGCTTTAGCTCTAGGTTGATTTGAGTAATGAAGGTCAACAAACTGTTTACATATCAAGGCTTTATACTATTATGACAAAGACATTATTCCCAGAACAGCTAAGTGATATATTATAATTTTAATTTTCTTACCTGAATTTAAATATTAAAAATTGCCTTTCACTTTATCTTTTGAAACTATTTATAATAATAAACATACTATCAAATAAAATATTTCTTTAGAAAATTCCCTTCTGGGACCTCTGTCCCCTTTCTCCAATCTAGAGTGCTTGTCCTGATATCATTCTGACATTCTCTTCCCTGTATTTATAGGTTATATCACTATTTCTAGAAACAAATATTTCTTCTTGTTTTACTTCTACCTTGCTAAAGCATTTCTTCAAGAAACTTCCTAGACAGGGTTATAGAAGGTGAATTTATTTTTGTTCATCAGTTCAGTTCAGTCACTCAGTCACTCATTCATGTCCGACTCTTTGTGACCCCATGGATTGCAGCGCGCCAGGCATCCCTGTCCATCACCAACTCCTGGAGCTTGCTCAAACTCATATCCATTGAGTCGGTAATACCATCCAACCATCTCGTCCTTTGTCATCCCCTTCTCCTCCTGCCTCAAATCTTTCCCAGCATCAGAGTCTTTTCCAATGAGTCAGTTCTTCACATGTGGCCAAAGTATTGGAGCTTCAGCTTCAGCATCAGTCCTTCCAATGAATATTCAGGACTGATTTCCTTTAGGATTCACTGGTTTGATCTCCTTGCAGTCCAAGGGACTCTCAAGAGTCTTCTCCAACACCACAGTTTAAAAGCATCAGTTCTTCAGTGCTCAGCTTTCTTAATGGTCTAACTCTCACATCTGTACACGACTATGGAAAAACCATACCTTTGACTAGTTGGACCTTTGCTGGCAAAGTAATGACTCTGCCTTTTAATATGCTGTCTAAGTTTGTTATAGCTTTTCTTCTAAGAAACAAGCATTTTTTAATTTCATGGCTGCAATCACCATCTGCAGTGATTTTGGAGCCCCCCCAAATAAAGTCTCTCACTGTTTCCATTGTTTCCCCATCTACTTGCCATTTTTGTTCATTTATGTGTGAAAATATTTTTATAGTACCCATACATTTGATAAATAACTTGTCTGATTATAATAATGTAATAATCTGCCTTGAAAACAATTATCTCTTAGCATTTTGAAGGTATCACTCTGTTGTATCCAGACTTGCTGGTCGAAAGTCTGATGCTACTTTTTTTCAGTTACTTAATATTATTTAGTATGGAATATCTGGCTTTATCAAGAAAACAAAACATCTCTAGTGTCCCTTGCCACCTACTCTGCCCAACCCCTCCCCTCACAAGTTGCTACTCTTCCTTGCTTCTCACATGGTAGTGAATCTGCCTGCAATGCAGGAGAGCTAGGTTCAACTCCTGGGTCGGGAAGATCCCCTGGAGAAAGGAATGGCAACCCACTCCAGTATTCTTGCCTGGACAATTCCATAGACAAAGGGGCCTGGTGGGCTACAGTCCATGGGTTTTCAAAGAGTCAGACACGACTGAGCAATGAACACTTTCACATTTTTACTTTTCCCTTCCACCAAAGGTATCGATTATCTTGACTTTTATGGTGATCGTGTCTTTGTTTCTTTATAACTTTACCACTTAAACTCATGTCTCTTAATCCTGTTGTTTAGTTTTGCCTAAGTAAAAATCTTAAATGTATAGAAGAAAAGAAAGTTTTCTTTGAGTCATAGCTTCTTTCACTTGACATTGTGTACGTGAGATTATCTATCTTGTATGTCGCGGTAATTTTTTTCATTTTTCAGTACTGGGTAATATTTTATTGTTTGAATATACCCCAAATGTGTTTATCCATTCTACTGCTGATGGAATTTAGGTTGTTCCCAGTTGTAGGCCATTACAGGAAAAGCTGCCAGGAACATTGATTTTACATATATATATATATATGATAACCATATATGTTTTCTGTTGGGTACATATCTAGGCAGAGTAAAAGTTTTGACTCACAAGGCTGGTAGGGACATCTTCTTGTAATAATTTACATTTTCCTGATTTTATCAATGATGTTCAGCACTGTTTCACATGTTATTGCTCATTTCCCCTCTTTGGGGATGTACCTGACAAATTTTGGGGGGCCATTTGTTGATTCTAGTTTTTTTCTTATTAATTTGTAGATGTTCTGGATGGAAGCCATTTTGCCACTGATACTGTTGCAATAATTTCTCCCATCCTGTTGTTTGTACTTTTAGCTCTTCTGATGGTGTCCTTTGAGGATGTGGGGGAGCAAAGCTTACCGCCCTAAAGTGTCTCTTCTGCATGCAGATTATTTTCAGCTAAAAGCAATCAAGACCCAAAAAACTCAGGGAAAAACTTGCACCTTCCCCATAACTGCTTAAAAGAATTTAGATAGAGGGCCTGCATGGAATAGAGTTATAACCAGAGATATCTGCAGTGAATATGGGTGAGGTGTGGTGGTGAAAATTTTCAGGGATCAGAGTCCGCTGTGTCCCATCATCTCTGCATGGCCCAGCAAACATTTATTTACCAAACATTTACTTTTCCATCTTTCTGTTAATTGCCTTCTTCCCTCAGGAAATCCTAAACCACTACCCCAGATATCCTCTTCTGTCTTTAGCTGAAGTTAGTATTTAAAGTGAAGATTTTGGACATTTTGACAAGTTACTCAGTTTTTCTGGATCTTTCCTGTGTATACATGTTATTAAACTTTTGTCTGATTTTCTCCTGCTCGTCTGTCTCTTGTAAATTTAATTCTTAGGTCAGCTAGAAGAGCCTCAAAGGGTAGAGGAAAATTTCTTCCTCCTTAACAAGGAAGAAATGTTCCTAAACAAATGTAACCAAATTATAAATATTTTATTTTATTTAGCCCTTCTTATGTCCTATTAAGCTTTTCTCCACTCAGATATTATGCAGATTTCTTGTATCATCTTCTAAAAGTGTTATTGTTGCCTTTTGTATTTAGATCCACAATCCACCTATAATTCTTATTTTGTGTACAATATGATGTAAGGATCAAGATGATTTTTTCCACATGCATATCCAATTAATTTATTTAAAAGCTATTCCTTTTCTAATTCTCTTCACTATCATTGTCATTAATCACTTGTGTGTGTGGATGTGTGTGTGGATGCATGCACACGCACATGTTTGTGGGCATGTGTATTTCTGGGCTCTCTAATCTTTTCCATTGGTTTATCTAGTCTTGTACCAATATCACACTCTCTTCATTACTCTAAGATTATAATAAACTCTGTAATCTCATAGAGTAAGTGTTCACCACTTTAAGTTAATCAAATAAGAGTTTTTCCCTTCTCAAATCCTGTCTTAGGTTACAAATTGTTTTAAGGAAAGAATGGTGAAATTAATATTTTACTTGAATTCCTGAAGTTGGACACATAATAGCATAAAGAATTTTTGTAGCTTGACTGCATGGTGATAAGTTAAAGCTTTCTTGCAGCAGGGGGATGGTTTGATTGAGGTCATGCTTTCAAGCAAGACCACTCGGAGGGATGGAATCACTGAATCAGAGGTAGAGAAGCTCTGAAGATGCCAGGGATGAGGGAACCAGGTTTGGGTAGATGCCCACTCGACTCCAAGGTGGTGCAGGGCTGCTGGGTTGTTTTCATGGCCACATGGAGGGGCGTGAGCTGGTTCATTTCACATTCAGGGAAAACAGGCCACCTACCCAAAGTTACTCCCCTAGTGAATGGAAGAATCAGGATTTGAGAGCAGGTCTGAGCTTTTCCCAGGAGCCTCATGCTTGCCTTGAGTCTTTTATAGATAAGGAGACTGAGGCCCAGAGAGATGGCAAGACTTGTCCAGGGTCAGAGGAAAGAGTAAACCCAGGTGTGGTCACTCTCCTCGGCAGTCTCTCAGTCATTTGTCAGAACTTACCTTTCATCCAATTTGCCTTAATTTTTAAAATTGATTTTTATGTCTTCAAATGCAATAGCACATTATGATTCAAATATTTGATGAATTCACCCCATAAAAAGAGAAAGTTCCCCTTAATTTTCCTTCTAAAGAAAGCCACCATCATCATGAAATAAGTCTCCACGTTTTTGCTCTAGACACACTTACATGCACATGAGTCATACTACATGTATAATCTTGTAATCTGCTATTTATACCTCACAGTCTCTTTTGAGAATCTTTTCATGCCAACAAGTGGTACAACCTTATTTTAACTGTTGCATAGTATTCCATACACAGATGTACCATGTACCATACTTTAAGAAATGACCTACTAGTGGACATTTACATTTTGATAAACTTCCAAAATACGGAAATTTTGCTTTTACACATTTTTAAAATTTTTGATTTTTGCCACCATGTAGACAAAGCCCATTTCCTCGTACTGTCCCCAATAACGTGTGTTAGTGTGGGAAGAGAATTATGACTCCAGGATCAGCCTGAGGTCAGGAGAATCGGGGGACTCAGGGTACTCAGGAGCCTCGGCAGGGATGCGGGCAATGCTGGGCAGGGCATTTGAGGGGGAGCGTGAGAGCAAGGAGGTGCTGCCAGGCCACCTGGCTGTCACCCAGCCCTCACAGAAAGTGCTCCGCCTCTAATCTTTTCACCCCACAACTCACAGCTCCCTCCTGTTTATCATCCCGCAGGGGCCTGTCACTTTATTGAGAGACACATTCCTGAGCAGAGCCTCCGAGTTCCCCTGGTGTAAACTCTATCCCTCCATCCCTAACCTGCACACTCTTCCAGGCACTCTCCAGCTCTGCGTTTCTCAAGGGGGTGCCCTGGGGACAGTTTTGTCATTTCCTGGTCCCATCCCAGTGCTGCCGTGCGCTCTGCCTTCGGCAGCTGCCCCAGCCTCTCTGGGAGCAGGAACACCGCCCTGTGTTTGGGAGTTTGTGTGTGACCTGGGTTGTGGAGCATGGGGCAGCTCCAGTGAAACTGAGCACGACTTTGGGTCTGGGAGAGTGTCACTTTTCTGGTTCATCATGGGTGATCTGCAGGAACTGGCAATGAAAGGTCCTCTCCAGAGAGTGGCGATGGCACTGCTTACATGACCTCTCAGCTGGGGAGACCCCTCCAGCCCTGGGGCCCCCTGGATGGTGGTCTCTGAGCATTGCTATGGTTTCCACATTGCCTCCTACTGTTGGAGAGAGGCATGCTCTTATCTCCTCCTCTCCTTGCCGTTCCCTTTGCCCAGGACGCTGTCAGCTTTCTTCCTGGAGGACGTCTCATCCAATTTCCCCATCCAGGGCCCAGGGGAGGGTGTGTTTGATCTCTTCTATCCTCTGTCCATTTTGCAGCTAAGGCCTAAATTCAACATCGTTTTCCTTTGGAGTCTAAAGAGATACTCCTTGCCTCTCTCAATGAAACCTAGTTCTATCAAATTCAAAACTTTGGCTTTCAAAACTATAATTTCTGACATGGGGTTCAACACAGAAGCTTATTTTAAGAAATTGAAAAATAGAACATTAAATATTTATATTTGCATTCCTCACATGAAAATCTTAATTATGTTTGCAGCCACCCAAGATGCTTCTGACTGATTTTGAAACCTTTACAGGTAAGGACATATGCAAAAGAAAAGAAGAAAGGTGAGCGTGTCTTGATGTTATCATGTGACAGGCAACTTTCTTCTCACCACAGGCCCTTTGCACATGCTTCAGCCTCTGGCCTGATCAGGTCTCTACCACTCTACCTGATGATGCTTCCACCCAGTGCTCACTCCCTCAGGTAAGCTGACCCTGCCTGCACTACAGCTGTGTGACCTCTAGGCATCATATACCGCCGCTCCTTAGCATTCATCACAGTTATAATTTTACACCTTTTTATAATTTTGTGATTGAATGTCTACCTCACCACTAGACTATGAGTTCCAAGAGGATAAGGACCAAGTTTCCTTTTCCTTCCTGTTTATCCCCAGTATCTAGCACAATGACTGGCTTATAGTGCAGCTTCCCCAGTAGCTCAGTGGTAAAGAATCTGCCTGCAATTCAGGAGCTGCAGGAGACACGTGCTCGATCTCTGGGTTCATAAGATCCCCAGGAGGAGGGCATGACAACCCACTCCAGTATTCTCACCTGGAGAATCCCCATGGACAGAGGGACTTGCTAGGCTACAGTCCATAGGGTCGCAAAGAGTCGGACACAACTGAAGTGACCTAGCACAAACGCACGCCCTGGCTTATAGTAGGCACTTGATATAAGGAAGAATAAATAAATAATAAGGTAACAGAAACCTCATTATGGTGTGTGCTGGAGCTGCTTCATACCTACTCATGGAGCCCATTATCCACAACTTCCCCCGTCTCTGCATTCAGTGATGTCACAATAATTTGAAATCAGCCCCGGTGGCAGCATTTCCACCACAGAAATCACAACTGCTATGAGACCTCCTTTGCTCCCCTCCCGAGCCCCCACCCTGCCATCTGTCCTTAAGACATTGACCAGCTCTCCACTGGGTGATCTGATTTCTGAGAGTTTCTCCTTAACATCTATATATTTCCTTTCAGCCTTTTGATGCAATGTTATGTAAACTTAACACATCGATGGTCAGTTCTTTGCCAGATTTTCTTCTTATTAGCATGCATTCTTTAGTTTATGCAGGCATGTAAGGTCAAATCAATAGGAATTGAAGTGTGTGATATTTAAACTGCTATAACAGCATCTAAAGACTTTACTGCAGATCATTTCACCCAAGCTTTGGCAGGAGTGGTTTAGCTTCCTTTACTAAGCAATTGTGGAGGCACCGGAGAAAATGCACCTATTTGGTGACAAGAGAGAGGCTGTGGTCAAGGATGCAGTAAGCACCTCCCTGCCTTGTTCCACCTGTAAGGGCTGTGCAGCTATAGAAAACCACCTAGACTCTCTGGTTCTTTTCCTCAAGTGATACACGAATGGGAGGAATTTAATGACTCAATGATAGGCTTTACTGAACAAGATGGGGAGGAGATTAACCATGCAGCCTCCAGGTAGAGGAGAAAAGCTGATGGGTTTGGGCAGTTAGATCTCATATCGATGAAGCCATTTGTTCACTTCTGTTGAAATCTGCCAGTGTATTTTGTCTCAGGGGAATATTGTGTATTTTGTCTCACTAGGGAGTGTATTTTGTCCTTTGAGAGCAGGGGTCCACCTTAGGTATGCTTACTTATTGCATTTTGTGGTATTTTAGTGCATTCAAAGTTAAAGTGTTTGAGAAAAGAGTCGTGGGGCATGGAGGTGGGGTGAGGAAGGCTCCACATGAAAACCTTAACCACAGTTAGCTCTTGAAGTGCCCATTCCGCAAAGACTATGATTACCTGCTATAAGTGGTCTCAGCCATGTTATGGATTTCTTCCTGAATTTATGAGATTGTGCATGGGATCTACTGAGGCCAGTTATAGCTATGATTGGCCTCAAAGCAACACAGGGTACAGCTCTGCTTTTTGGGGATCATGGTGGATTCTGTAATGCTGGTGGAGTATTTACCTTGATAAATTTAGGGGAGACATTTCTAAATTGTGGAGGGAAGAGAGATGGAAGAAGCATCACTGATATTTTCAATCACCCATCAATCTAAATACAAATGAACTTTAAAAGACTTTATGTTTTACAGTGAGGCACCTGTGGATGATGGGTGCTAGCTCATGAAGGCCCCCGGAGGTTTCCAGACATTTTAGAAAAGAATACAAATGACACAGAAAGGCGTTTCTTATGATCTTCATAAGGCCTTGGTCAAAAGTAAGAGTCCCTGAGCCCTCTTACACTGTTGGCGGGAATGTAAATCATGCAGTTACTGTGGAGAACAGTATGGAGTTCCCTTAAAAAACTAAAAATAGAGTTGTGGTGTGATCCAGGAATCCCACTCTAGAGCATGTATCTGACAAAACCAGAATCTTATATATGTACCCCAGTGTTCATTACGGCACCACTTATTCTAGCCAAGATAAGCGAACTAACTGTCCATCAACAGATGAACAGATAAAGAAGTTGGGGTATATATACTCAATGGAAAACTATTCAGTCATAAAAAGCATGAAATAATGTCATTTTCAGCAACACAGATGGACCTAGAGGTTATCATACCAAGTGAAATAAGTTGGACAGAGAAAGACACATATCATATGATATCACTTATACGTGGAATCTAAAAACGGATACAAATGAACTAATTTACCAAGCAGAAATAGACTCACAGGCATAGAAAACAGATTTATGTTTACCAAAGCAGAAGGGGAGAGGGATAAATTAGGAGTTTGGAATTAATAGGTAAAACTATTATGTATGAAATAAACAACAAGGTCCTACAGTATAGCACAGGGTACTTTACTCAATGTCTTAAAATGACCTATAATAGAATCCAAAAAAGAATATACACACACGTCATTTTGCTGTATACCAGGAAGTCACACAATATTGTAAATCAACTATACTTCAACAAAAAAATTAAAGGTCCCCAGGTAATGCATGCGAAAGTGAAAGGATTGGTAGCTCAGTCATGGCTGACTCTTTGCAATCCCAAGAACTCTACAGGGATGTGGAATTTTATGATTACAAGTGGCTATGGAAATCACATGTCCTGATCATTAGCAAGTGAGGCAAGCCTTTTGATGGTCTCCTTGAAAATGATCACCCAGTTACTCCTTAAAAACTTCCAGCAAACTCACCACATTACAGGGCAGCCTGTAAATTATATGAAACTCTCAGAATGAGCTGAAGCCAACCTCTCAACAATTTGTGTCAACTTTTAACTGCTCCCACTCACTCAGCCTTCATTTTCCTCTAAGTTTTAGTAAATCACCTTTCCCGAATTCACCCTGGACCCTTATTCCAACTCTGACCCTTCCTGTCATTTACCATCAAGAGCTGTGACTCAGAATTTTTTAAGCTCCAGAAGATTCCAAGGTACTTCCCCCAGATTCCGCGGATTCTTCTATCGCAGCTGGTTTGTCTGGCAGCTGAGAGTTGACCAGGGTTTAGCAGAATCATCTCAAGAATGACTTAAGACATCAACATATGTGGTTGTTACCGTTGTCCACCTCCCTTGGCTCTCCCCACCCCTTTACTTAGGAAACATATGTCAGCCCCAAGTGTAGACAATAAAAATTTTGCTGTGTTGGTGCTCACTGTCTATTGAATCTTTAACTTAAACAGTATACAACTCTGAGAAATCACACAAATTCTATGAGANGTTGTTACCGTTGTCCACCTCCCTTGGCTCTCCCCACCCCTTTACTTAGGAAACATATGTCAGCCCCAAGTGTAGATAATAAAAATTTTGCTGTGTTGGTGCTCACTGTCTATTGAATCTTTAACTTAAACAATATACAACTCTGAGAAATCACACAAATTCTATGAGATTTTTAAACTGTATAAAGCACGGTTATTGTTATGCTGCACATTTTGGCTACAGTTTTCTATTTTTCCTTTGGTTTTGGTGCAGTATTGCATAGTATCTGGACAACAGGTCATCTCTGGCAGTAAAGCAGGGCTTCCCTGGTAGCTCAGCTGGTAAAAAAATCTGCCTGCAACGCGGGAGACGCCAGTTCAATTTCTGGGTGGGGGAGATCCCCTGGAGAAGGGATAAGCCACCCACTCCAGTATTCTCGCCTGGAGAATCCCCATGGACAGAGGTGCCTGGTGGATTACAGTCTGTGGGATGGGAAAAAAGCTGGACAGGACTGAAGACTAAGCACGGTACAGGAGTAAGGCAAGTGTGTAAGGTAGATTCTTTTCACTGTGACTGGCTAGAAAAGTGGCGGGACACTCGCAATCAGCCATTAAATAAGTAGTGAGATAAGGTCTTGCTCTCAAGGATCTTAAACCTAGTTGGGAAAAGAGGCTGGCGGGATTTCTGAGGGGAAAAGTCAATGTAAGCACACTTTAAAAAGACTTCCCAATTCCTATCTCAAGTTATGGGCCTGAAATAAAGAGGTCTTAAAATACAGTGGCATAAAGAAGGAACACTTTTTTGCTTTCTTATATAAAAACATGGCTGGATGGTTCAGAGTTAGTATATGGTGATTCTGGAGCATCAAGGATGTGAGATATCAGCTATTTCATTTTTTTGCTTTCTGAACATTCAGATTCCATCTCATGGTCTAGGATGGCTGCCCCAGTTCCTGCCACTGCATCCATAATCAGCTGCACAGTCTTCTGGGTCCAACAGTCTAGCAAAAGGGGAAGGGGAGGGAATGCCCCTTTCCTTTAAGAGCACCACATGGAAATCACGCACTTCTCTTATGCCTACATCTGGCCACATGTATGGCCAGATCTCAGTGACATGGCTACACACTCAGCTTCAAGAGACTCCGAGGAATACCTCTAGGTGGGTGACAAATGCTTAGCTAGGAACTGTACTGGGTTGGAAGAGTGGATTAAAAGGATTGGATTCAGGAGAAGAACTGGCATTCTCTGACCCCACTGAATTTAACAACAACAAAAATTAGAAAAAACCCACCAGTTAGAGTGGTTAAAACTAAAGTGATTTCATCTAACATGGGTGAGTGTGCAGGGCCATGGGCCCCTTGTACCCTGTTGGCAGGAGTTTAAAGGAACCCAGGCGTCTTAGACGGCAGCTGGCAGCATCCAGCATTCCATCCAGATGGGCGTGCTCTGTGGTCCAGCAGTCACACTGCCAGAAACTCCTCCCACAGAAGCACTGTACAGCACACTTTGATAATTATTGATGAGGATCTTCATGGAAACAGCGTCAGTGACAACTAATGACCCATCGAGAGGGAGCAAGTTTAAAAAATGATGAAGCAGCTGTATAATAGAGTATCACGTCATCACTGAAAATAATAAAGTAGATCAATATGTATTGATGCAGAATATGTCCAAGCTATATTTGTAAGTACAAAAGCATGAGATGAGCATACATAGAAAGATTCCATTTTTGTGAAAAAAAAAA
>SJYV01021496.1:827264-849020 GCA_006410875.1 Neotragus pygmaeus | reverse complement strand
AAAAAAAAAATATATATATATATATATATGCCCACTACTGATAAGGACTCTTATAATACCTAAGAGTGGTCAGAATCTAAAGGAACAGTGGAAACAAAAATTCAGTTGCTTTGGACACAGATTCTGCTCGTTCAACACACTGTTACATAAAGAACTTTCTACAAATGAGAGCTCTTTTGCTCCCGGGTCCTAAGTGCCAAGAGCTCAGGGGTGACACCTGTTTTGCTCATTACTGCGTATTCAGCTCCTGGTACAGGGTGTGGCATATGGCACATATTCCATACATATTTGTTGAATGAATCAATGCATATTAATAAAGCAGAGCAGGCTTTAGTGTGAAGCAGTGAACTTCTTGTGATGAGAAGGATGGAAGCAGGTGGTCCCTGAGGTGGACTGGCAGAGGGGCTCCACTTTGTTGGAAAGACTGGGCAGTTGGTGGCTGTGTTTCTTTCCTGCCTCCAATTTCATGTTCTCAGCTTTGACATGGGTTTTCCACCCTCCCAATAACAAATTAACACTAAGTCCGAGATAAGCCCCAGGTTTTAGAAAGGATGTGTTTTTGTTTCTACTCTGCTTTTTGGCAAAAATGAAATTATTGAGCAAAGTGCAAATCTCCGTGCTTAGTGTTATCCTTATCTCTTATCCTTGGGACAAACCTGTAAAGCAGGTATTCTTTTTAATCCTTAACTTCTGAGAGGTTAAATGATTCACTCAAGGCCATTACCCCAGCTAGTAAGTTATCAAGGTGGGATTCAAACAGAGGATGAATCTGCTTAGGAGATGGGGTTTGGCATCTACAATAATCTCTCCTTATTAATGAGGTGGGAAGCTTTTTCAGGACATGGACCAAAAAGTTCAGATGGTCTGGGGGAAAATCATGTGTGATTTTAGGACTGGAAGAGGCAGATTTGGAGAAGCAAGAGGCCATACATTCAGAGGGCTTTGGGGCAAGGAAAGAAAAGGTATCAAATATCAAGCCCTTTACCTGCCTTTGCAGGTAGGTGTTGAGGCACTCTGGACAATTGTAGTCTTGGGGCACAATGCCCCCCAAGTCCATCCACGTTGCTGCAAATGGCAACATTTCATTCCTTTTTGGCGGAGCAGTATTCCATTGTGTGTGTGTATGTATATGTGTATGTGTGTGTGTGTGTATGTATGTGTGTGTATGTGTATGTATGTGTTTGTGTATATGTGTGTATATGCGGGCGTGCTTGCTCAGCTGTGTTTGACTCTTTGGTACTCCATAGACTGTAGCCTGATGGCTCCTCTGTCCATGAGCTTTTCCAGGCAGGAGTACTAGAGTGGATTGCCATTTCCTCCTCCAGGGGATCTTTCCAACATAGGGATTGAACCCATGTTTTCTGTGTCTCCTGCATTGTAGGCAGATTCTTTACAGCTGAGCCAGAGAGTCAGACATGACTAAGTGACTAACACTTGCATCTTTAGTCATATAAGTGATATTGGTCTATAATTTTCTCTTTTTGTAATGTCTTTATCTTGCTGTGGTATTAGGGTAATGCTGGCTTCATAGAATGGGTTGGGAACTATTTCCTTTAGTTCACATGTTTTTGGGAATAGTTTGAGGAGGATTGGGATTAATTTCTCTTTAAACATTAGGTGGATTTAACCAGTAAAATCAGTTGGGCCTGTGCTTTTCTTTGTGGGAAGTTGTCTTTCTTTTTTAAATTATTGTTACTCATTTAATGTCTTTACTTCTAGGTTTATTCAGATCTTTTGTTTCTTCTTGAGTAAGTTTTGGTAGCTTGCATCTTTCTAGGAATTTGTCCTTTTCATCTAGGTTATTCTCAAACTTAGCTGATCCTTGATGTAGTAGAGTTTTGAGCAGGCATTAATAATAATTCTGTAAACAAGTATTTAATGAGAGGGAAAATGTTCATAGCAGATTGTTAAGTGAAAAAAATTAGGCTTCAAAATATGATTACATTCTGGTTCTGTTTTTGCAGAAATCATATATTATACGTCTGTATATGTTTAGGAAAAGCAGTCCAGAAGAACAGATTAATAGGGATTAGCAAGGGGTAATGAGATTATTGGTGCTTTGTTCTGTTTTTCTTTTTACAGGTTGATTTTTATAATCTTCTTTGAACCTCTCTGTATTTACTAAATTAAATATTTCTCAATTAAATATGCCACTTATATAATGTGAAATAAACAGTATTTTTTTTTAAAAAGCTTTTTAAAAATTTGGCTGAAGTTTGTTCATTTGGGTAAGGCTCTGTATCTTCAGTATAACTCATGATTTCAACCCATTTTTCAGGCTGTATCACTTTGACAGAACTCTAGTCTATTAGAAAACTAATGTCACCTTGGAAACAAGGAAGTGGGCCATCTTGGTCCTAAGAGGACTAAAAAGGACAGGTTGGTTTTGATGAGACGAAATGGAAAGAACTGTGAGATGTGACTGTCGGGTGTGCTTGACCTTAGCAATGTCTGGACAGTTAGAAATCAGGATAATGGGTGGGGAGGTAGCAGTTGGGAGAGTTGGCAGAAGGACTTTACAATTTGTTTATGGTGAGTCCGGATCATCAGTGCACATCCAGAATTTGTGGCGTGCATGCCAAGTCTCTCAGTCATGTCTAACTCTTTACAACCCCATGGACTGTAGCCCACCAGGCTCCTCTGTCCATGGGATTCTCCAGGCAAGAATACTGCAGTGGGTTTCCATTTTCTCCTCCAGGGGATCTTCCAGACCCAGGGATCACACTTGTGACTCTTGCGTCTCCCGCGTTGGCAGGCAGATTCTTTACCACTGAGCCACCTGGCAAGCCCCTCAACTTTTAGTACTAATTCTAAACACTTACATACCTATGCTCACTATATTACTAAAAAGAAACATGAAATCCTTGTATTACCAATAGATGCTGGGAACTTCAGACTTCAGTCTCTGAGAGGCAGAATTCCATTTGCAAGAGGGCTGTCTAGTCCTCCCACCCTGGATGGGTCAGCTCCCTCCCTGCCCTCATGGCTAAGAGCACAGGGGCCATGTGACGGGCTTTCTGAGCCATGCACAGCACATGGTGGACCCTCAATATACACGAAGGAAACGTCACACACAGCAGCTCGAGTACCAGGGAGGAGGAGGAGCCTGTGTTTGTAGAACTTTCCTTTTCGTCAGGAAAAAGGACTTACAAATTACGTACTAAAAGTACTTTAAAAATGCTAAGTATTTTCTTAGAAGTAAACAAAAATCAAGAAATTACTGGGCTCAGGAGTTCTGGGTCCCTTTCTTTTAAGAGGTCTACAGGTAACTGACCAGGGTTTGTGTGTGTGCTAAGTCGCTTCAGTCGTGTCCGACTCTTTGCAACACCGTGGACTGTATAGCCTGCCAGACTCCTGTATCCGTGGGATTCTGCAGGCAAGAATACTGGAGTGGGTCGCTGTGCCCTTCTCCAGGGGATCTTCTTGACACAGGGATCAAACCTGAGTCTCTTGTGTCTCCTGCATTGGCAGGCGGGTTCTTTACCCTCAGCACCACCAATACCTTTAAATAGTTTCTGATTATCACCTGTCTTCTGGAACCCTCTACCACTTCAATACCTTCCAGCCCTCATGGGGATTTATCCATGTCAGGGACCTTGAAGTTTAAGTCTCATCAGTTTTATGGTAACTAAACTTCTGTTGATTTTCTTTCTCATTGCAAGTCTTTTCAGACTTTCTCCTCGTTGACTCTATGTGATGAAACTCCAGGACAGTGATCCCTCTATGAATTCTTTTTTTAATGGAGTATAATTGCTTTGCAATCTTGTGTTAGTTTCTGCTGTACAATGGATTGGATCAGCAGTATTTATACATATATTCACTCCCTCTTGGACCTCCCTCCCTCTACCCCTTCCCACCCCTCTGTGTCATCATAGAGTATGGGGTTGAACAACCTGTGCTACCTCTTACACTGTTGGTGGGAATGTAAATTGATCCAACCACTATGGAGAACAGCATGGAGGTTCCTTTAAAAACTAAAAATAGAGCTACCTTATGACCCGCTATGAATTCCTGTCTGTATCTTGCTTGTGGGCCCTTCATATCCCAGATGGTTCCATACTCTTAAAGCAGAGGCTTCTGTTCCCTTCCTGCTTTCCCTGGAAGAAGAAGGAAAACTGAAACTAGCATTTGCTGGAGAGGAGGTCAGTGATTCTGTCTGAAACAAAAGCTCTGGAAAGTATGTACCTTCTACTAATTCATTATTTTTCCCTCTCCGATATGAATGTGGATGATTCACAGTTTATGGCAAGTGTCAAATCTCGATTTCACAAGTGGCCAAATTATAAGTCAAGGGGTCACACAGATAGGCCCAGAGTCCTAGTTCATATTTAGGTAAAACATGTAGCTGGGCATTCCAAGAGCTCAAGGAAGGTGTCACAGGAAAATATATTTCCCTGAGTGGTGAATTTCCAAGTCAGACTGAGTATCATTTGCCATTTTTTTTTTAAAATCTGAGAAATCCAACATGTATAGTAAACATCTGTTACTTAAGCCTCTATCGCTTCCNGGATAATGGGTGGGGAGGTAGCAGTTGGGAGAGTTGGCAGAAGGACTTTACAATTTGTTTATGGTGAGTCCGGATCATCAGTGCACATCCAGAATTTGTGGCGTGCATGCCAAGTCTCTCAGTCATGTCTAACTCTTTACAACCCCATGGACTGTAGCCCACCAGGCTCCTCTGTCCATGGGATTCTCCAGGCAAGAATACTGCAGTGGGTTTCCATTTTCTCCTCCAGGGGATCTTCCAGACCCAGGGATCACACTTGTGTTTCTTGCGTCTCCCGCGTTGGCAGGCAGATTCTTTACCACTGAGCCACCTGGCAAGCCCCTCAACTTTTAGTACTAATTCTAAACACTTACATACCTATGCTCACTATATTACTAAAAAGAAACATGAAATCCTTGTATTACCAATAGATGCTGGGAACTTCAGACTTCAGTCTCTGAGAGGCAGAATTCCATTTGCAAGAGGGCTGTCTAGTCCTCCCACCCTGGATGGGTCAACTCCCTCCCTGCCCTCATGGCTAAGAGCACAGGGGCCATGTGACGGGCTTTCTGAGCCATGCACAGCACATGGTGGACCCTCAATATACACGAAGGAAACGTCACACACAGCAGCTCGAGTACCAGGGAGGAGGAGGAGCCTGTGTTTGTAGAACTTTCCTTTTCGTCAGGAAAAAGGACTTACAAATTACGTACTAAAAGTACTTTAAAAATGCTAAGTATTTTCTTAGAAGTAAACAAAAATCAAGAAATTACTGGGCTCAGGAGTTCTGGGTCCCTTTCTTTTAAGAGGTCTACAGGTAACTGACCAGGGTTTGTGTGTGTGCTAAGTCGCTTCAGTCGTGTCCGACTCTTTGCAACACCGTGGACTGTATAGCCTGCCAGACTCCTGTATCCGTGGGATTCTGCAGGCAAGAATACTGGAGTGGGTCACTGTGCCCTTCTCCAGGGGATCTTCTTGACACAGGGATCAAACCTGAGTCTCTTGTGTCTCCTGCATTGGCAGGCGGGTTCTTTACCCTCAGCACCACCAATACCTTTAAATAGTTTCTGATTATCACCTGTCTTCTGGAACCCTCTACCACTTCAATACCTTCCAGCTCTCATGGGGATTTATCCATGTCAGGGACCTTGAAGTTTAAGTCTCATCAGTTTTATGGTAACTAAACTTCTGTTGATTTTCTTTCTCATTGCAAGTCTTTTCAGACTTTCTCCTCGTTGACTCTATGTGATGAAACTCCAGGACAGTGATCCCTCTATGAATTCTTTTTTTAATGGAGTATAATTGCTTTGCAATCTTGTGTTAGTTTCTGCTGTACAATGGATTGGATCAGCAGTATTTATACATATATTCACTCCCTCTTGGACCTCCCTCCCTCTACCCCTTCCCACCCCTCTGTGTCATCATAGAGTATGGGGTTGAACAACCTGTGCTACCTCTTACACTGTTGGTGGGAATGTAAATTGATCCAACCACTATGGAGAACAGCATGGAGGTTCCTTTAAAAACTAAAAATAGAGCTACCTTATGACCCGCTATGAATTCCTGTCTGTATCTTGCTTGTGGGCCCTTCATATCCCAGATGGTTCCATACTCTTAAAGCAGAGGCTTCTGTTCCCTTCCTGCTTTCCCTGGAAGAAGAAGGAAAACTGAAACTAGCATTTGCTGGAGAGGTCAGTGATTCTGTCTGAAACAAAAGCTCTGGAAAGTATGTACCTTCTACTAATTCATTATTTTTCCCTCTCCGATATGAATGTGGATGATTCACAGTTTATGGCAAGTGTCAAATCTCGATTTCACAAGTGGCCAAATTATAAGTCAAGGGGTCACACAGATAGGCCCAGAGTCCTAGTTCATATTTAGGTAAAACATGTAGCTGGGCATTCCAAGAGCTCAAGGAAGGTGTCACAGGAAAATATATTTCCCTGAGTGGTGAATTTCCAAGTCAGACTGAGTATCATTTGCCATTTTTTTTTTAAAATCTGAGAAATCCAACATGTATAGTAAACATCTGTTACTTAAGCCTCTATCGCTTCCGTGGGGAGGGTTCAGCAAACACTGTCTTGCTGCACAGGTGCAAAAAAATGGAAGCGTGATGAAGTTACAGGGATACATGTCAGGGCTCTGCAGTGAAGCTAGGAGACCCAGGGTGCTCTGCCATTCACTTCCTCTTCTGCCTTCCTTGGTCCATTGCTCAGGGGAGAAAGTGTGAGGATGCTGTGTAACCAACTCCTTTGCCCAGTTAAGTCAGGGCACCTGGAGTCTTTCTGCTCTTGCTCTTCATGAACTGGAAAATTCAGTAGAGCTCTTTTGGTTGTAAAAAAATAAAAATCCAGTTGAGTAAGCATAACTGGGAAAGGGGGACTTTATTATAAATACAGAGGAGGGCTTCAAGGAACTCCTGAGTGGGCACACAGCCACCCAAGGGACAACTGAAACCAGGCGCTGGAAGTCCAGGCCCCTTTCACCCCACCCCTCGTCTCTGGTTATGTTTATCACTGGAGAGCAGCTTTCTCTATTTCCTCTATTCACGGGAAAGACTATGTTTCTCACTTTCAGCTATAGGCTGACTTAGTCTGCTGGTTTCTCTGAGCTGGTCAGAGGATCGGATTGCCCCAGGGACAGATGCTCACCCCTGGTTCAGTCTTACCCGGTCACATGGCACAAACATGGCTGCCAGCAGTCTGCCCTGGGGGATCAGAGGCAGTTCCAAGACAAAGGGGGTGGGGGATTAGGAGCTGGGCCAAACACTCCCAAAGTGTTTATTTTAGATGGAAATTTTATGAGAGTGCTGAAGGCCTCATTAAGGGCTGCCTTGGGGACATCAATCTTCACTTTAATCAAAATAGCACAGCAGGCTCTTCCCTCAGAAGACTGCCCAGTCCTTCCGCTGCTTTCTAGTCACAATGTGTAAATAGCATTAGTAGTAGCTATACCTTTAAGTTGCCTGGACACACTTTAAAAGAAGTGGTCCTGATCCTCCATAGTTCAAGGTGAAACCGCCTTCAGCTGTGACGAGACTGGAGAAGCTGGGTAAGAATTTCTGAAAAACTTTATAATGCATTCAGAATTTAATTATTAATCTTTCTAATAAATACTGCTGAAGCACTGGGAATACAGTAACGGGTGAAATATCATCCCTGCCATCAAGGAACTCACAGTCTACTGGGGGTAAAACGGATGCATAAACAGGAAACTAAAATACAGCATGGAGGTGCTGGGATGGAAGGGTGTCCACTGGGCAGGGAAGGATGTGATGGGGGCAACAGGAACTCCAAAGCACCCCACCAGACTTGGGGTGGGGAGCAGGACTTAGAGATGGGAGAGGGAGAGGTTACAGGGCAGTCTCTAGGAAGCCAAAATATTCAAGCTGAGCCTTGAAGGGCACAAGGGATTTCTGAGTCTGCGAGTAGAAATGAGAAGATAAGTCAGAGAAATCAGGCTAATCTCTTACAAAGGCACACGCATAGAGCTTCTACTCTAAACCTGTACAGCACACTTAGGACATCTGCTGATATGCACACCATCGAGTTCTCATGCATGTGCCCACTGACGTTTACCCAGCCTAGTTAGTGAAGGAAACTGGAATCAGGGCCAGAGTTTCAGGAACCTTGAATGCTGGGTGGAAATGCTGATCGTATTTTCTAATGTAACTAACTTAGAGAAAATGTAGTTGTCTCATCTAGTCCAGTTAAAAATGGTACATGACATGAGCTGGGTATTTCTGCAATGATATTGTTTCTGCCGTGTGCTGGTTAATTTCATGTGCTGACTTGGCTAGGCCACAGTAATCAGATATTTGGGCAAATACCAGGCTGCCTGTGGCCATGATGGGGTTTTTGTTTGTTTGCTTTTTTAGATGAGATGAACATTTAAAGCAGCAGACTCTGAGTGAAGCAGATGACCCTCCATAAGTGGGTAGGCCACATCCAACCAGCTGGAACCTAACAGACAAAAAGACTTCTCAGAAGGAAGAGGGAATTCTGTCTCTTCTCAGAAGAAAGAGAGAATCACATTCTCTCTTCTCAGAAGGAAGGGGGAATTTTTAACCGGACTAGATGAGGCAACCACATTTTCTCTTGAGTTACATTAGAAAATACGATCAGAACAACCCCAGCATTCAAGGTTCCTGAAACTCTGGCCCTGATTCCAGTTTCCAGGTTTCAACTCAAACTGAAACAAACTTGGGTCTCAGCCTGTTGTCCTACCCTGCAGATCTGGGACTCACCACTAGCCAGCCTCCACAACTGCATGAACCAATTCCTTAAAATCTCTCTCTAAAAATATATGTATTAGTTAGAGATACAGATCTTATTGGCTCTGTTTCTATGGAGAAGTCTAATACAGTGTGTCTACTTTCATCCTCTGAAGTGTGTTTTTATTTTAAAAGAGAACTCAACGCTCTCTACTCTATTATCTCTTTGGTTAGTCACTCACTCATATCTGACTTTTTGCGAATCCATGAACTGTAGTGCACCAGGATCCTCTGTCCATGGGATTCTCCAGGCAAGAATACTGGAATGGGTTGCCTTGCCCTCCTCCAGGGGATCTTCCTAACCCATGGATCGAACCCAGGGATCGAACCCAGGCCTCCTGCAATGAAGGCAGTTTCTTTACTGTCTGAGCCACCACGGAAGCCCACTATATAATACCTTCAGTTCAATTCAGTCGCTCAGTCGTGTCCGACTCTTTGCGACCCCAGGGACTGCAGCATACCAGGTCTTCCTGTCCATCACCAACTCCCAGAGCTTACTCAAACTCATGTCCTTTGTGTGGGTGGTACCATCCAACCATCTCATCCTCTGTTGTCTCCTTCTCCTCCCGCCTTCAATCTTTCCCAGCACAAGGGTCTTTTCTAATGAGTCAGTTCTTTGCATCAGGTGGCCAAAGTATTGGAGCTTCAGCTTCAGCATCAGTCCTTCCAATGAATATTCAGGGTTGATTTCCTTTAGGATGGACTGGTTGGATCTCCTTGCAGTCCAAGGGAATCTCAAAAGTCTTCTCCACCCCCACANCCTTTTTTTTTTTTTTTTTAGTTCCAATGTGTATACCTGGTATTGTTGCATATATATCTCTTTTCTTTTTCAGAAGTTCTCATTGTTAATGGACATGATGCCTTGGCTTATGTTTTTGAACATTCTAGGCATATTTATTTTAAGGTCTTTGTAAAACAATTTCATTAAATTAATTTTATCTCTAGGCATTTCATGCTTCATTGAACGATTCTGATGGTTTGGTAGGCTATCTTCTGTAGTATTCTACTTTCATTTTTTTGGCAGCCACATTTTGAATGTGAGTGTGTTTGTGTGTGTTTCTCTCATCTCGTTTGTCTAGCAGTTTGGGGGACTTGCAGTTGCTTCCATCTAACCCTCCTCCATGTCCCCAGCATAGCATGAGGCAGCAGGTGGCTGGCTCATTTCCTGCCCAGGAAGTTCTATCTACAGCCTGCTTTCCTCAGCCAAGAATTCCCTGTGAAACTGTAGTCTCAAGAAGTGAGTTGATAATTGCTTTTTCTCAGTAGACTTCTTTCTGTAGAGGGAAGAGCCCTATCCCAGCCTCTGGCTTCGAGTGGTGAGCCTGGTTTTGATTCACTATTGTGCATCAAGCACTTTTAGTTCCCATTACATGGTAGCAGCCAAAATTTGAACTGTCACCATTTGTCTGCAGACTTGGAACAAAACAGACCTGTGCCTTCTCAACACTTGGTAACACTTGGTAATTCATTGCCAGGTCTGGTCAATGGAGATGTTTATCTTCCCCCACATCTCTTGCTTTGTATTTGGAGGAAAGGGGGTGGATCAAAGCATTCATCTTGGATGCTTCATCTTGGCTGGAAGGCCAGCCTACACTGCAAACTTCTTTGTTTTGTTTGAAAATCCATTTTATTTATTTTTGGTTTTATTTTTATTTATTTATTTTTCTAATTATATATATATATTTTACTTTACAATACTGTATTGGTTTTGCCATACATTGACATGAATCCACGGATGTACATAAGTTCCCATTCCTGAACCCCCCTCCCACTTCCCTCCCCATACCATCCCTCTGGGTTATCCCAGTGCACCAGCCCCAAGCATTTAGTTTCTGAAAGATACATTATAGCTGTATAGTGACATGCTTGAAGTAACATTTTATTAAATAATATTACTTATAAATATTATAAAATTTTCCACAAATTTGTGAGCACTTTCATTGCTTTCGTGAGAATAAAGCAACTTAAAATCTGTTGTTTTGATGGGGATTTCTGTGCTCTTCAGATTAACATGGCACTTCCCCCAGCTAAACCATCTAGAAAATCTATGACTCCTGCAGAACTACATGGAAAAAGTGCATGATCTGCTTGTGGATGGAAGTCAGCCTACTGTAGTGGCTAAGAACCTTGGGAATCTCTGGGAATCCCTTAGTCCTGGTCAGTGATTACTAGATGTATGATTTGGGCAGATTACAGAACACTTTAAGTTTCATTTTCCCCATCCTCAACGTGTTGGTAATAATAGAAACTCATAGAACTGTTTCCCGAGGATCAAATGACATAACACACATGATGTATTTCCACACAGCACTTGGCACATAGTCAGTGCCCCATAGATGCTAACCATTGCTATCAATATGATAAAATCACATGTGTCGTCAGTTAGTTTTGTGAAATAAAACAACCAAATCGTGAAGTTAAGGCATAACTGGAAAGTTCATGAAAAATATAACAGCAAAAGAAGCTCACTCTTTTACAATGGATTCTGTATAGTCCAAACAGTGAAAAACCACATCAATCTCCCCATGAAAAATAAAATTACATCAAACCATAGTAACGAGTTTTAGAAAGAAAATTTGACTAAATTGAGTTCTCCAGACTAGTAATTTTAATCAAATATTTATGTCTTAGCCTCTAATGATCAAAATATCACCTTCAAATTTTCCATGGCTATGAATCAAACCCTTGCCAGGGGAAAATCTAAAAAGTAAGCACCTCAACACTTTTGTACTCTTCTGTTTTTATCAGTAGTTTCTATTAACGAAGAGACCTTCTTTATTTCATCCTTCCCGAGTGAAAAAAAAAAAGATCCCAACAAACTGAAGGATGATCTCAGTCTGAGAAGAGCAGTTCAACTATGCGATGACGCAATGCCTATAAATATTGTCCTATTAGACAAAGGCTCAGTGGCTTAAGTGGCCTAGTTTAACAATTAAAGCTAACCTGCTTGGTCTCTCGGGATCACAATACTAAGAACCTAGGGACTCAATACAATCCCAGGAGACTCAACTTTAAAGGCACCTTATTTAACTTGCTTTTAAAAATAGCACACCATATTTTCATGTGTTTTACTTGGCAGACGCACTGACTGGGGGTGGGGTTGGTCTGTCTGCCTGGTTTAGGTACAACACCTTTCGTTAATGGATATAAGCGGGAAGTCTGCTAAAATGAGGCATTGGTGCACATGTGAAACCTTGTCACTTGTTCGCAAAGGAGTGAGACAACTGTAGGGGAAAGAAGAGGTCAAGAGCATGGTTTCTGATGAGGAGAAAGAGTTGTGTCTCTAGGGCTGAATTCATACAATACTTGGAGTGAGTGTCAATGTTTGAACACAAAACACCTCTTTCTTTGGGACCTGGATAGGAGTCTTGACATACTGGGATTTTAAGGGCATGTTCAGTGGCTTATATAGGTTCACCTTTAAAACTGGCAGCATGGTTACCAGTTAACCATTTCCTGTGTCTCCAACGTGAACTCCATTGAAGAGTACGCATACTCTTCTCTCCTTGTGCTTAAAGTTAGAAGGAATGTACAAGCACCACAGTATGTGGGAGATCAGAGTTACTGACTCTCTGGTTTTGTTATTGACAAGGAAGAATATCAGGGAAAAAGTAGAGATGTTGAATTTTTTTTTTTTTTTTGTATACTTGTTGACCATTTAGATATCTGCTTTGGTGAAATGCCTGTAAAGTCCTGAGCCCATTAAAAAAATTGGGCTATTAGAGTTTGTGCTGTTTAGTTGTAGGAGTTACTTACATATTTTGGAGATTAAACCCTTATCAAATGTATGGTTTTCAAATATTTTCTCTCATTCCGCAAGTAGTGTTTTCACTCTGTCAATTATTTCCTTTATGGAAAAAATGCTTAACATCACTAATCATCAGGGAAATGCAAATCTAAAGCACAATGAGATAGCACCTCACACATGTCAGGATAGTTTATTTAACTTATTTAACTTGCTTTTAAAAATAACACACCATATTTTCATGTGTGAGATAGCTTAAATAACTTATTTAAACTTTGGTTTATTATGACAAACCAAAATATAAGTGTTGGTGAGGGTGTGGATAAATTGGAATACTTATGCACTGTTGGTGGGAAGGCAAAATGGTACAGCTGTTATGGAAAACAGTATGGAGGCTCCTCAAAAGATTAAAAATGAAACTATGAAATGGTCCAGTAATCCCACGTCTGAGTATTTATCCCAAAGAAGTAAAATCAGGATCTTGAAGAGCTATTAGCACTCCTGTGTTTATTGTAACTGTACAATAGCCAAAGACGTTCAGGAAACAACCTAAATGGCCACTGACAGATGAATGGATGAGGAAAATGTGGTGCATATGTACACAATGGAGCACCATCCGCCTTAAAAGAGATGGGCTTCTGCAACATACAACAACGTGGGTGAACCTTGAAGACAGTATTCCAAATGAAATAAACTAGTCACAAAGGGACAGATGCTGCAGGCTTCCACTCGTATGAGGTCTCTAAAATAGTCATATTCATAGAGTCAAGGAGAGGAATGGTGGCTGCCCGGGGTTGGGGAAGGGGAGGATGAAGTGTTATTAATCAAGGGACTCAAAGTTTCAGTTAAGCAAGATGAAAAAGTTCTAGAGATTTCTACACAGCATTGTACCTAGAGTCAACAATATTGGATTGTAATTGGAAAACTTGTCAAGAGGATTAACAATTTAATTTGTTAAGGTCTCATGTTAAATGTTCTTACCAAAATAAAAATAAAATAAGAGGAAATAAAGGATCCAAAGAGAGAAACTTGGTGAACTAGAGAACAACCTAAGTTCGTAAATATGCAAAACAAATCTTATGGTCTGGCATTCCTAACCTTGATGTCTTTGCTTAGACTCTTTCCTTATCTTTGGATTCCTTACCACCATTTTTAAATGTTGGTCTTCCAGTGTCTCAGATAGAAGTAATCCTTCTCAACAGGATATCTGCTCCTCTTTATTGGTACTGATTACTGTCTCCTTCATGTTATTTGTACCGTTACATATATGTGTCAGGAGAGTGAAAAACCTGGCTTAAAACTCAGCATTCAAAAAAACCAAGATCATGGCAACGCGTCCCATCACTGTTTGCAAATAGAAGGGGATAAAGTGGAGACAGTGACAGATTTTATTTTCTTGGGCTCCAAAATCACTGGAAAAAATGCTTGCTCCTTAGAAGGAAAGCTATGACAAACCTAGACAGTGTATTAAAAAGAAAAGACATAATTTGCTGACAGAAGTCTGTATAATCAAAACTATGGTTTGATTATAGTAGTCATATGTGGATGTGAGAGGTGGACCATAAAGAAGCCTGAGTGCTTAAGAATTGATGTTTTCAAATTATGGTGCTGGAGAAAGCTCTTGAGAGTCCCTCGGACAGCAAGGAGATCAAACCAGTCAATCCTAAAGGAAATCAACAATCAATAATCATTGGAAGGACTGATGCTGAAGCTGAAGCTCCAATACTTTGGCCACCTGATGTGAAGAACTGACTCATTGGAAAAGACCCTGACGCTGGGAAAGATTGAAGGCCAGAGGAGAAGGGGGCGAGAGAGGATGAGATGGTTGGATGGCATCACTGTCTCAATGGACATGAATTTGAGCACACTCCGGGAGATGGTGAATGAGAGGGAAGCCTTGTGTGCTGCAATCCATGGTGTCACAAGGAATCAGACAGGACTTAGCAACTGAACAACAACGATAACAACATATGTGTCAGGGTCTGTGATTTCTAGTGGCCAGGAGACTCAATTTCCTGTTCTGTAGTCCAGATCCTGGCAGCTTGCTTCCTCAAGAGGATGATGCTAGTGAGGAGGAAGATAAAGATAACACTGATGATGGCATCACATCAGAGTAGATGTGCAGCTTTGCGAGTAGACCAACCTCGGTTTGCACTTAACCCTGCCATATGCTAATTGTGTAACACTTGGTAAGTTCCTCAACTTAGCTGAACAGTTATTTTGAGAATTAAATAAATTAACCTACACTTATATGTGCTCTATTCTAGGGCACGCAATAGTCAATTCTGTTTTCTTCTCTATACCTAGCCCACAATGGTTCCTGGTTTATAAAGAAGGTCTATCTTTAATGTACTTGTTAGGATCCTTTCAGTTGCAAGTGACAGAAACTCAGCCTAAGTAAATTAAAAAACAGAGCGTTTTGCTAGCTTGATCCAGGGCTCAAATGATGTGCTCGGAGCCCAGTTCATCTCTCTTCACTTGCTAGCCGTGCTTCCTCTGTGATTGTTCCCTTCTCAGGCAGGCTCTGTGCCTCATGGCAGAAGGCCACCAAAGCTTCGGTTTATGTCCCTAGCAACCTCAGAGGCAGAAAAGCATCCTTCTCCCTAGCTGCCCCAGGCAAATTCCCAGAATTTCATCCTAGTGGTTTTCATTGGCCTGGCTTAGATCCCGTGCCCATCCCTGAACCAACACTAGGGCCTGAGGTAGGTGATGCTCTGAGTGGCCAAGCTAGGATCTCTGTTTCTTCTGAGCTGAGGGTGAGAACAGCCCCACCCAATCTCACGTGCTGAGAGAAGGGATGAGATGGCTCCTCAAGGAAAATCAGGGGACTGTGACCCTAAAAGGGGTCCAGTGAAGGCAGGCAAAGCAACAGGTATCGCCTGTTTCTACATGACTTCAGTGAATCTGGACACATCATGGGAAGAGAACTCTTCTGCTTGATGGGATTCCTAAAAACTCTGTGAAGTCATATAGATGCCTCCACACCTCAGTGGTTTGGGGCTTCTCTGTCTATGCATGTGTGTGCGTATCTGTGAGTGTGTGTGTGAGTGTGTTCGTAGTGAGCTAAGCGACATCTTAAGAATGTGGTGATTTTCTCAGTGTCCTGGAAGCAAGGAGATGGCTCACTCTAAGGGGTTGAGCATAAACGATCATTTAGATGTGGGCAGGGTTAGCCAGCATGGGGTAGTGAGGTTCCCAGGGCTAGGCTGGAGCAGTGAGAAGAAGGAAGGGGCTTACCAAAGTCCAGTGAGAGTTAGACTGTGGTCTTAAGGGGGGCACAGCCACTGCCCGAGCTCCAGCAAGCAAGGAAGGAAGATGAGGAGTAATAACCCCAGCCTCTCTCTATTTCCACCCTCCCTTTTCATGCTGCTGCCTCTCAATGGCCAAACCCAAACAGAAGCCAGGGTGCAGGAAAACCCAGGTGAGCAGGGAAAAAGGTGGAAGGTGGCTGAAAGGTTTATTATCTGGGAGGAAAGTGTAGTGTGTCAGACATTTAGTGGATGAAAAGTGCAGCTGGGGGGAGGGGGTGTGTAGTCAGCGTCTGGCTAAATTCTGATTTATTCTCTTTGCTTTTGGAAATGTAATAATCTCTCCATCAAAGCTCCATCTATCTGCCAAAATAATGCATGTCCTTTTGTACAAATGAAAGAATTACTGCTATTATGCAAACACTGAAAGGGTACCACATTTGCATGCAAAGGGGAAAAAAGAAAAATCCTATTTGCAATAAAATTAATTATACCAATGTGGCAAAGAGACACATGAGTATCCATTTAACATTTGGACAGGAGCAGAACTAACTTTCCTTGCCAACTCTGATGAAATAATGGAAGCCAAAAAACAAAAAAACAAAAACCCTCTGAAAATAGAGGCCCAGGGAGGATATAGAAGAATTGGGAATTTCTGGCTACTTTAAGACTTCCCCCTCAACAGAAAAAAAAGATTGAAATAAAGGCTTTTGACAAATACTAACCATGAATATTAATGTTCTATAGTGATGCCTGAACTGAGCTCCTCATTAAAATGGCCTTTGGGTAGAGGAGTGTTAGCATGCAGGGTTTGTGACTGGTGCGAGATGCTTGAGAGGATGGTCCTTGTATCTGAAATCAGAAGGAAGGTAGATGCATTAGGGTTAGGACTCATCAGATGTTTCTTACCTGATTGTGTTTGATCATCAGCAAATAGGAACTCTGAAAAGAAGACAAAGGAATCACTTATTTTGGAGAATGAAATTTGAGGGGCATTCAATTCATAAAATTTTGCTCCCCTGTGTTCCAGGATCCTCATATTATATACATGCTGTTGGTTTGCTTGCTGTCTGCACCAACCAGATGGAGAGCTTCCTGGGGTTAAGGATGGTATCTACCTAGGTCTTATCTACCCTGTATCTCCAGTGCTTGGCACACAGGAAACACTCAGTAAATGTTGACTTGAGAAGTATATTAATGAATGAACCACAGAATCTTACTCTGAACTCAAAGCAGTTTCAGAGACCATGAATTCCAATGGTTCTGAAAGAATAAATGTATTTGGGGTGAGATGTTGGGCAGTAGTAGATGGCAAGGGGGCAGGATAAGAAAGATGAAATAAGTCTGGGAGAGACTTTTTAAAATTTGAATTTTTTTTCTTCCAGTTTTATTGAGATAATATTGACATGTAGCACTGTATAAGTTTAAGATGTATAATGATTTTACCTGCATATATTATGAAATGATTATCATAATAAGTTTAGTGAACATCCATCCTCTTATAGAGATACAAGATTAAAGAAATAGAGAAAAATTTTTCCTTGGGATGAGAACTCTTACAATTGACTCTCAATAACTTTCATGTATAATATGCAGCAGTATTAGTTATATTTATCAAGTTGTACATTACATCCCTAGTACTTATTAGTCTTATAACTGGAAGTTGGTACCTTTCATGCAACAGAGTTTTTGAAGTATGTGTCCCTCAAGTTCACTTACCACCTCAGCCTCCACTCAGATATCAGAATCCAGTGAGAGTGAACCCTGTATTTTGAGAAGCTCCATTAGGTGACTCTTGGCCCAACAAGGCTGAGAACCACTGGCTGCCCACCCACCACCTCCCCGCTTCCGGTGACCCCTCCAACCTTCTCTGCTTCCAGGGTTCAGCTTAGCGCTGCCACAAACAGATGCCATCAATAGTTGCTGAGTGATGAGGGTCACAGCTTCTCAATGACTACCGAGAAGCCTCGATCATTTGCCCAAAGCCACACATAGTCAGATTTTGGTGATTCAGATGTTCTGTCAACATGCAGGATCACTGCAAAGGGAGACCACCTTTTTTCAACACTTTCCCCTCTGTCCCCAAAGTCAGGATTAAAGTTGAAAGTTTCCAAATGTGAAAGAGGATGTAGGTCAGGACTTTCTGAAGAAGGGATGTTGTTAAAAGGTGGGACCAGCCCTCAAAGGAAATGTCCTCTTGCTAGATCCTCCACTGAAACATTAAAGTGTGATGGAAACTCATCTTTTGTGATTTATTAAGATTAGATGCAGCTGGGGTTTCCCTGGTGGCTCAGTGGTAAAGAATCTGTCTGCTAATGCAGGAGACAAGGGTTTGATCCCTGGGAATATCTCACATGCTGCGAAGCAACTGAGCCTGTGTGCCACAACTATTGAGCTGGTGCTCTACAGCCTGGAAATCACAACGAGTGCAACAACTACTGAAGCCTGTGCGCCCTAGACTCTGTGCTCAGCAACGAGAGGCCACTGCTATTAGAAGTCCTCACATAACTAGAGAGTAGCCCCCGCTCACTGCAACTAGAGAGAAGCCCACACAGCAATGGAGACCCAGCACAGCCAAAAGATAAATACAATTATCCAAAAAGACTAGATGCTGCCTTTACGGAGGCACAGAGTGGGTTAGAAGTAGAAGCTGCCTGATACCACGAATCACACCACAGCTCTGTAACTGTCACTGGGAAATTACACCGCTAGCCTCGAATTTAGGGGAGTGGATCAAAGAACTGACTGCTGCATCTCATAGTCTCTCCGTCTGTAAAACTGAAGATAAATTGGGTTTATTTATTTGACGACATGTATCATTGTTAAAAATTAAAATATAGCTAATTTACAATGTTGTGTTAGTTTCAAATGTATAGCAAAGTGATTCAGTTATATGTAATCATATACATCTATCCGTCCTTTTCTACTGTAGGTTATTACTAGATACTGAGTTTGGTTCCCTGAGCTACACAGTAAATCCTTGTTGTTTACCTATTTTGTATATATTAATGTGTACCTGTTAATCCCAAGCTCCTAATTTATGCCTCCCCACTTACCGCTTTGCTAACCATAAGTTTGTTTTCTATGAATGTGAGTCTATTTCTGTTTTATAAATAAGTTCATTTGTATCATTGTTTTAGATTCCATACATAAGTGATATTATATATATTTGTTTTTCTCTGTCTTACTTATTAATTACTTAATATCTCACTTAATATGATAATCTTTAGGTCCATCCATGTTGCTGCAAGTGGCATTATTTTATTTCTTTTTTATGGCTTAGTAATGACATATATAGTTTTGGCAGCATAGTGTCACATTAAAAGCATGGATTCTATTAGTGTACTAAATGCCACTGAATTGTACACCTTGAAATGGCTAAAATGGCGAATTTTGTGTTATGTATATTTTCACACACACACACACACACACACACACACACACACACACACACAGCAGTTGGATTCTGGAGCCAGAACCTTTGAGTTTGAATCCTGGTTCTGTCACCAACTAGCTGTGTGGACCCTGGGCAAATTACCTAACCTCTCTGTGCCTCTGCTACTTCATCTATTAAACAGCACTTCCTCCATGGGGTTATCATAGGGATTAAATGAGAGCTCCACGTGAGAACTCTCACTAGTATGATTACTGCAGATGGTCTACCCCACAGGGAGATGAGACTTTTGTTAACTTCAATTGCTTGTCTGCAAGACTGTGCCTCATTTAATAGATGAAGCCAAGATTGACAACTGAGGTTGTCTTCACTGTATGACACTGACTCAGACGGAACCTCTTTGTGAGAAAGAATACTTTGTTTTCCCAGGCACACTGCTAATATAAATGATTTCCTTTGCATTTCCTGAATCACAGAATCTCAAGTACTGGAGAAGGGCTCACAAATCACGTCAGCCCGCATAAAGAAGAAGCCGACTTGCCTGAGGATGCGTTACTGGTGTGGCCTGGTCTTCTAATTGCTAGAGCAATGCTCTTGCTGCCCATCACCATAGCTACAGAGCCTGGAAATGCATTTTGTTTTCACATCTGTAATGTTTAAAGTGATATACACACACTCTTACACACACACACAACAATCAAGGTGCACTTCGGCTTTGCAAGAAGCCGTCTGCATTTAATTGGGACACACCATGTTTTCTGTTTGGAAGGGAGGCAGTAAGGCTACATCCATGTTCCAGGGTTCTTAGTTACAAGTAACAGAAACAAGTGCTGGCTAACTGCAGAGGTCAAGGATTTATTGGAAGGGTGTCAGGTAGCTTGAGAATTGAAGGGAGGCTGGCAAACAAGTCTGGGAAGATAACCATGACAAGAGGGCGGGCCGTGGCTACCACAGTCAAGGTCACCCTCAAGGTCAGCGTGGTGGAGAAGCTGCTTGGTGTAGATGCCCCGGGACTTCAATGCCAAAGCCCCACATTCAGTCCAGTGCTGCTTCCAGTGAATTCTCATCCTTAAGCTTGGTGTTGTGAGTCTCTTACTTTTGTGTCTTTGCATCATACTCCATGATTTGAAGTTCCAGAAGGAATAGCCCATCAGCTGAGCTGGATGAGATATCTGAGGTTCGGCATGGTTAGCAGGGGTATGAGGCTTAGAGGAAAAGTCTTGGACCTTCTCAGACTGAGGACTAGGAGGAAGGTGCTTGCCTCTGGCCAAGATTCACAAAGGAGGAGTCCACCCACCCACCTCCTGCTCGCTTGCTTTGAATTCTTCTCAGATGAGGAGGTGACAGAATGCTAAGGAATCAGAAACAAACAAATGAACACAAACATCGGAAAATTCGCTACATTAGGAGAATCCAGGAAAGGTGCCTGGCCCAGGTGTCTGCTCTTCTCCCCTTTCTGGAGTCAGCATCCTTTACTCATCCTGCTCTCTCCCTCTCATTCATCCCGACTGGTCCCTATGTTCGAGGGAACAGATGCTCCAAGAAGGACTCCGAGGTCAAATAATTCTCTTACAGCTCTGCTTACTCTGATCTCCATCAGAGTTACCCTGGAACTCTTGAGTGTGTCTTCTCTGTCCAATTAAAGTCCAACAGCCTATTATTTTTATTGTGATAAAATTCACATAACACAAAATGCACCATTTTAGCCATTTTTAAGTATACAATTCAGTGGCATTTAGTACACTCACAGTGTTGTGCAACTATCACCGCTGTCTAGTTTTGGAACATTTTCACCACCCTCCCACCCATGAAGCAGTCACTCCCCATCCCTGCCTCCCTGGAGCCCCTGGAAACCGTTCGTCGGCACACATTCTTTCTCTTTCCAAAATTGATTTATTTTGGAAATTGCATATAAATGAAATCATATGCTATGCAAACACCTTCTTGTTTATCTTCACCTCCTGCTACAGGTTCTTCATGACCTGTCTCCCCGCTACCTCTGAAACCTCATCTCAGCACAGGACGGGGAACCAGCACTGGTTATTCAGCTCTTCCTCGACAAAGCCACAGAAGGAAGGAGGATGATGTATCTGAGAAACTGTCAGAGAGATGGTGAGGCTCCCCTAGGGAGACAGAACATAGTTGGGTGTCTCTGTAAGGATTAATAACCATACAGAACTGGGGAGGGCTAGGTAGGAGGCTGGGATAGGTGAGGAGAAAGCCTTTTAGCTGAGTTGAATTCTTTCTCTCTCTCTCGGGGCAGATCACTGCCCATCCCTTCATCTGTTCAAGACAGAGAAAAAGCAGGACCCCCGTAGTGCTGGCTGAGAATGGAGAGTCAGTGGACCGGATGGGGCAGAAGTGAGTCAGAGCAGGCCCAAGCAGTCGTACCACCATCTGAGTGTCCCAGTCTTCCCTCCAACATTGAGGGAAAACTCTTGCGCAACAGCAGTGCCTGAAACTGAAGCCCACGGGAGGTTTGCTGAGGCATAGCATTGCCCTTTGGGGAATGTACAGCAAACAGGTGATTTGAACACGGGTCACAGTGTCAGAGGCTCTCCTCTTTCTACACTTCCTGCCCCGTACCCGCCCCCTCCATCACCCCCACTC